>LPNX010902822.1:512541-530520 GCA_001517045.1 Pseudotsuga menziesii | reverse complement strand
GGCTACTTCACAACATACTTATATATATATATATATATATATATATATATATCAGGCACAGCCAAGCCAACCTTCAGTTGGGTTTATCAGACCGTCAACAAATTGCCTGTACTTATCTCAACAATACACTTATATCAACAACCAATCATTAGCCAAGCCAACACAGTTGGGTTTATTAGGCCATCAACAATAACACATGCACTTATATCAACAATAAACGATCATTTCCAGGTTTGATTTCCAGTAGTGAGCTCTAATTCCACTACCCCCTATCACACAAGAGACCACTCCCTTCTTTGAGTTGACAGTCCCTCAGGAATGTCTCCTTCTTTGTGCTCTTTAGTAGAAGGTAGGACGAGATCAAGCCATTTTCCATTTAGTGTACAATACCAGACTACATCTGTTTAGCCTGACAACACAAGCAATATAAGCATATTCATTAGCGTTATTGCTCTAAAACTGTAATCATATTTCACATCATTCACTATCAAGTATTGAGACACTAGGAGTGCGTCCACTCCTTAGGGTGTAATCAATATGGAAAACCCCTTCCATGATCCGACATCAAAAAAGTGTGCACCCTTTTCCAGTGTGTGCCATGTAGGCCCTATTCATACTCAAGCAATCGGTCATAATAAAATCAAAACATGTTCTGCATATGGAATTTTAATAATTTGACATGCATATTCTTAGCTAGGGTCACATAACACTTATCCATTTGCTGATGCAGTATTCCTTCATTAAGGAGGAATGGGGGCTCCCTTCTCTGAGTTAACAGTCCCTAGGTTTTCCACCCCCACTCCTTTCACATTCCATATCCACACATGTCTTACCGACATAATCAATACCATCTCACTCATGTTGCTTACCAAACATGCAGTGCAGATGGGACATTTCCAAAATGCCCAATGGAGTTTCACCCGAAACCCATTTCTAAGATAGGGAAACCCTTCCCCATGAAGTTTGGCTCCTACAGGCCATCACACATGGTCTTCTTGCAGCGTGTACCCCTGGCACATTCATCAAGTAGCCAAACAGTCAATCAGTATCTACTAATACAATCCAAATTTGATTGTTCCATAATTAAGCAATGGCATTAGTAATTAAATTCAATATAAATTTGTAACTCTGTCTACTACATAAATTGATTTTCTTGGTAATGAGGCAATCCTCATTTGTTGGTCTCTTGTAAGTAGCACCACTATGCCCATTATACTTTTATGCTTACTGGCATAACATGAGCATCCGCTTACAACACGCCCTCCTGACACAATTCTATGCAAGCCAACAATGATTAGTAGTTGTCAGTAATTTCTCAATTCTGAAATTTACAAGCCAAAATTGACAGCTCATTCTGCATACAAAATATTTTTACAAAGATGAGACTCTTCTCATGAGGTTTGGCTCTTTCACATGGTAGATTCCAGCATTTGTCATGGTCTTACTCTCATTTCCATGCTCCAAACAATCTACCTGAAACCTGAACTTCAATTAGCCAAACACTTGGTAAGTCTTGATGCATATAATTTTTTCATTGCTGCAACAATCACTGAAGCATTTTCAGAATTATAAAATTCAAATACTTCCAGCTGTTAGCATATCAATATTACCAAAACCCATTTACTTCACGCAATCATTATTATACTTTAAATTATAGGGTACAGTCACATCATTTATGCAATTTAAATGAAGTGTTTAGATACTCCTTACTTCACAAGCGTATCATTTGTACCACCCTGCCCTTCTATAGAGCATTTTCGGCAGCCAACTGATCATGACTACCCTCTTCATGCACTTACTATCCTGCATTCATAACAACTCTTGAAATGGTTCCAAAATTGTCATCAATTCATCATTTCATCCATTAGTTATTCATAATATCACATGCACTATCTTAATGCATTCATGCAATGCATCATAACATTTGCACCCATACTTTACGTAATTAGTTACTCACACCCTTCATATGCATCCATTCAATGCATAAATACAAGATTTATGGAATCCTTTAATGCATATCCACTCAATGCTACCTTGCATTGATTCAGGAATACTATGCATTCAAGCATACCATGCATGGCCTAACCATGACTACTTCATATAGGATGTATTGCTATAATAAAGACCATTAGTACTTACTTTGTTTGGGCTATTAAGCTCATAACAACACATATAGGCATAACACATTTTTGTATGAATGCAGCCTAAATTTTAAATACCCACTCAGTATGAGATCTCTTGCTTTTGCCACTCCATGGAATTGTCATAATTAAAGTCTTACCTTCATGGGTCCTACTTACACCCTTGACATTACTAGTTTGGTTGGTCCTTTGCAGGAGATTGCAAAATTTGCTCACCAACTTTTGGTTCTGGACTTGTTGCCTTATCCCTTTCTCCATAGGGTTTCTAGTCACATTCGTCAGCATTAGCAACATATTCAGCCATGTCCATGTTGTCGTTGGTTTTTCCACTAATGCCAACACTAATGCAATAATTATCATTAGTGGTTCATTATAAGTGTATAATTCTCACTACTCTTACCAACATGTAATATCCTATGCATGCAAGGCATATCCTCATGCATTTCATGTACAAAACTTATAAAATGTAATTATAATTAGCAAGACAGGGTTTAAGTAAATTTCCCTTTTCAAGTCCCTCATCTTTTCATGGAACTCTTCTTCCACACAACAACTAGTTTGACTTCATGGTCTTTCTACCTCTAGGCATGCGATTCCTAGATTTGTCCATATTGACAACCACTAGTACTTTACAGCACCGCATTCGAAATCTGAAGATTCCTCCTTGTTCACTGCTGGATGAGCTTTCCAACACCTATCCACATGCTTCATTCTGACCTCGGGTGTGAAAACCACACCACTTCTAAAATGATGATCTTCATCAAATTTAGGCAAAACACACAACTATATTTTGGTCTGAAATGTGAACTTCAACCACCTAGGGTTTTCTTCCTTGTCAGTTCTGAAACTGCTGAGAACCCCAATGACAAAATTCACCGCAAAACCCACTGGAACACTAGATGGAATTTGCTGAAAATTCCAGTGAAAAACCCAAAATTTCTTTCTCCCTATCGGGTCTCTTTCCCACTAAAACTTCAACGTTTCGGCGATTTAAACAACAACTTCTTCCGATGCTCATCGATGGCCCTAACACTAACATTTTTGCTGTATCAGATCTTTAGTTGCCTAAGCTTACGAACTATTTATCGGCGCTGCCAGAGACCTTTATCAACTATCGGGACTGATAAGCACTACTACATCGCCATATCAGTGATCGGTTCCATCATACATCGGGTGGCTAGTTCTTTAGGCTTTCGCAACGGCGACCAACAAACTCTCTAAGTTTTCTGTGGCCATAACCTTGTCGGCTGTCGAAGCGACTAGAAACTGCTGCATCGGACGGTTAGTCTCATAGACATCCGCAATGGTGGGTGGCGTTCTTACTGCGGTGTCCATGGTTCACAAACCTGTTGGTGGATCAGAGCAATTATCCACTATGTTTTGACAATCCAAACTGAACCGGTCTATTGTAGCGGCGACCCAAACCACTAAACCTTCCGATATTGCGTTGATCAAATAGTAAATTTTCCTTCGATGTGTTGGCGATTGAAATGTTACCTATCATGGAATCGACGGTCGGAGAAACTAACCACTCGCTCATCGGACGGTTAGTTCCATAGTCACCCGCAATGGCGGCAATCCAATCAACTGTGGGTTCCGCGGCCATGCACCCTGTCGATGGTTAAAACCTCTAACCATTGGGAGGATAGTCCACATGACAACTGCAACGACGGATGCCTGAACAACTAAATCCTTTCGATGATGTTCATCGGCGGTTCGATCTTCTAACATTTTTCGATGTTTTCTTCACTTAGGAAAAATTTCGGAAAAGTCTCCCTCTTTGCATCAGCTCTCCAAAGAACTAGGTTTCGCCGACGTTTCGACGGTCTTCGGAAGATCTCCGCCGAAACTGCGGCTCTTCCTTCAACTAATAATCGCTGATCCCTCATCAAACCTTCGCCGACGGTCAAAAGAGTATGTCGGCTCTACCTTCCTCTAATTGTCCCTGACGTTTTGACGTTTTCCTTGTCTAATTTCCGTCGACGTATCATCGGCGCTTTCGTCATCTAATCATCGGCAATCAAAACAACTAATCTTTGCCGATCGCTGATGGTCTCAACCCTTAGATGAATTTTCGGGGAATTCCTTCTCTTTCCTCTGCCGTATCGACACTCCAATCTTCTAATTTCCACCGACATTGCGGTGTCTCCATCATCTATTTTTCTCCGCCATTTCGGCGGTTTTCAAGGGATCTCCGCCGACGTATCGGCACTTTCAACTTATAAATTTCATCGATCAATTTCCATACTTAAGAATTCTCGATGAAAACTTCCTTTATTCTTCCGCTGCGTTGGCACCTTCATCACCTATTTTCCGCCGACGTATCGGCGCTATCATTGTCTATTCTTTTCCGACGTTTTCGGTACTTAGACAAATTTTCGAAAATTTCTTTTCTTCGTCCGCTGGCACATCGGCCGCTCCATCCACTAACTCTTTCCGACGTTTTGGTGTCCTTCAGGATATCCCGGCTGACATTGCAGCTCATCATCACTAATCGACTTCTGACGACCCGACATTCCCAAATTCCGGAACATTTCCTTCTTCCTGTCGCCGTATTGGCGGCTCAACCAACTAGCTCCCCTTCTTTTCCATCGACATTTCGGTGCCTCAAACAACTAATTTTTGACGATCTTTCACCTTTTTCCTGCCATCATATCGGTGCCTCCGTCATCTATTCATCGGCGATGTGATCAACTAACTTCTGCTGATCGCCAATGGTTTGACTTAAAAAAAAAAAATTCCAAAGTTTTTATCTCCTTTATCTTTTCTCCGCATCGGCTGTTACGTCTTCTATCCTCCACGGATGTATCGTATCTCCCTTCCTCTAACATTTGCCGATCACCAACGTTTGATATCTGAGGACCTTTAGACTAATCGAGCCGACGTTTCGGTGGTCTTCAACTAATCTCTGCTGAAACTGCGGCTCCCCCATCTTCTAATATTCGCCAACGACCAATGAGCACATAGAGGAATTTAACAATTTTCTTCCAGCTGGCTTCTGTTGGGTGAGCTTCAGACTAGCTCTTCCGCTGCATCGGAGGAGCGATCCTCTAAAATTTTCCAACGGCCAACAGTCTGGATACTTAAAAACATTTCCAAGATTTTTATTATGTGGTCCCTGTCAGATGGCCTTCTACTTAGGTGATCCGATGCATCAGCAGGACTTTGGACTAAGTCCTCCGATGATCCGATGATCCCAATACTTAGAGGAATTTTCCAAATTTCCCTTGTAATTCACATGTTTTCTTCTATTTTCTGCTGGGCAGAGGACAAATTGCCTCTGCTAGCTGACCCTTCATGGCCCATTTGGGCCCATGCTATTACCTTTGCTCTGATACCATACTGTAACGTTCCCAACCCTTTGATCGACGAGGAGGATGCTACCAAACAATAAAAAACCTTCAAGCAAATAGCCCGATGAACATGAATAGGCATATAATGCTGAAAACAAATGCTTAAAACATAGAACATACTAAGATGCAAAATCCTTCATATACCTAGCAGAAGCAAACATACGTTCATTCAATCATACCACATGTTAATCATATTCATTAATCAGTAAATATAAATGCAGAGATAGAATAGTCAAGAATACTCATCTTAAAAATAATTCGTCCCACAACCAGCTACGTCACTGCAACGTTCCACCCAACCATAGGCCAATGTGCTCATCAATCTCTTAGCAACACTGCCACCTTCGTGTTGGGCATGATTCCTCAAGGAATAAGGGTCAAAGCGGGCTTACACATAACCAAGGTACACAAATCAGCCAAGCCCACACAGTAGGGTTTGTTAGGCCATTAAGGAGCTAGGAAAGGCTAAATGCTAAGTTGGTGGCCTCATTGAAAAGCTAAGGACGCTTACACTAGAGTTAACCTGACTTATAAGGAATCCATGCACTCGACACCAGGAATCAGTCATTTCTCTCCTTCATAGTCCCTCAGGTCCTGACTTCCCTTTCCTATACTCTTCAAGGGTTTTGGAGAAGAAATCCAACAATCTAACTCTGTCTGAGTGGCTCCAAACACCAGTTTTCTCAAGCATACCCAGCCTCTAATCCTACTCTCAATAGTCCAAAGACCAACCACTGCATACCACAGTAAAACAGACAATCCACAGCTCTATGAGGAGATAATAAAACAGGGTGACAACCCCAAATGACAAGGTGAACATAGTTCAAGTCAATCAAGATGATTCAGAGTTGTTCTTGGCTCTAGCGTGGCCACAACAACTCGATAGCAACCTAAAAAGGTACTTGCGTACACAACAACCCAAAAACCAGGGGAAGACAATAGCCATGCTTTTACCACTGCAGCAATGGGAGAAACACAATCTCATAGCAAATCCCACATGGAGATGAAAAGGCCCGATTATCAGCCTAAACAGGGGAAACACATACGCAGACCCCCAAAACGTAAGGGTAGACACAGTCAACCAATGTGGGGAAACAATAGCCCATTCTCAACAATGAAGCTACGGTACACCTACATAGTCGACAATGGAGGAGTAAATAGACCCTCAACCATTCCTGAGAAGAACACACACACCGGACACAACCATAGGAGCAATACCTGCCCCGACTTGAACTCTAATGGCCAAATCGGCACACCCTTGCTCTCTGCGTGAGGAACCACGATGGAGAACCCAAACGGTGTGTGAGGAAGTAGAATCTCTCTGCGTGAGGATTACCAGAACAACTCACGGTGGAAGGAAAACTAGCACCCCTCTGCATGAGAGTGTGCCAAACCCAAAACCTCCGAAGAAGTGGGATCGTGGAAGAGTGGGATGAGTGTTTTCTTCTGCCCCACACGTTGTGAAGAGGAAGAGTCCGCTGGTGCAGTGGGTATGTGGGCAAGGACTGACAGTCCTCCCACACCCACCACTACTCAGCAATAACTTCTCCCAGAGAACAGAAATTAAATGGGTGGTCGACACATGGAAAAATCCCAATGACCCCCACGGGTTGGACAACCCCCCCTTAACCTTAGGAATCATGCTCTTTTCATTCAATGTTGCGTCATCGTAGCTGGATGTAGGTTTATTTTAATTGATGTGCATATTTACATGATGCCAAAACTATAATGTGTCGGATAGCACGATATACCATTGGCAACGATCCTTATTGCTGAAACATACACGATCAAATCGATGGTGGGGCTTTTTCCTTTAGCTCCACACCATGATTAATTACAATATATATATCATGTACCTTTTTAATGTAACCAGGGTCAAAACCAGGGCATTACAGATCTCTACATGCTTGGTCCTCTGCCTGGTAACTGGATTTGTGGATATATTAATAGCACTTTGATTGTCACAAAAGAGGATAGTGGACAAAGTACTACCAAGATCAAACTCTGAAAGAATGCCTTACAACCAAACTGCTTGGATGCAAGCATTCACCGCTCCTTAATACTCGGCCTCTGATAAAGATAATGCTATGGCAGCCTAATTTTTGCTAGACTAGCAAATGGGGCCACCACCAAACATGAATACATATCTAGAAGTAGAGTTCTGATCAATAGAATCACCCGCCCAATCGGAATCTGTGTATCTAACCAGCTCTAGCTCGGAGTATGCAGCACAGTGAATGCCGTAGGTCCTGGTTCCCTGAATATACTGGAGGATCCTCTTGGATGTCTTCCAATGAAGATAATGAGGTTGCTGCATGTATCTTGATACAACATTCATGGCATAATAGATATCAGGCTGAGAATGTGTTAACTACAACAAGCTACCAATTAGCTGTTGATAGATAGTGCAGTCCATGGGAGGTGTGCTTTTTCCTTCTTCAAGGCTGATCCCTGAAAAGAAAGGGAATGGCACAGGCCTACATTTAGCCATGTTAAACTTGACTAACATGTTTGATATGTATTTGGACTGAGTCACCATTATCCCATCAGAATTTTGCTCAATTTCGAGCCCCAAAAATTGTTTTAAGAGCCCCAAATCACTCATTTCAAATGCATTGTGGAGAGCAGTTTTGATGGCTGGAATAGAAGCAACTGTGCTACCTGTGATCAGTAAGTCATCAACATATAAAACAATAATAATAAAATTACCATCATATTTTTGTATATACACATTTGGATCTGATCTACACCTTTGGAAGTTTTGCGAGAGAAGGAAGGCATCCATCTTGGAATACCACTCTCTCGAGGCCTGTTTTAACCCGTATAGTGACTTCTTTAGCTTGCAAAACAAAGATGGATCAGAGATGTATCCCTCAGGCCGATTCATGTATATCTCCTCATGAAGATCTCCATGTAGAAATGCTGAGTTAACATCCATATGATGCACTTCCCAATGCTTAGATGCTGAAATTGCCAAAACTAGGCGGATGGAGTCCATTTTTGCAACTGGTGCGAAAGTCTCATGGTAGTCCACAAATTGGACCTAAGAGAAAACTTTTTCCACCAGTCTTGCCTCATATTTGTAGGTGCTACCATCAGTAGCAACCTTGGTCTGAAAACCCACTTGCATTGAACCAATTTCCTTCCTGGAGGAAGAGAAACTAGCTCCCAAGTAGTGTTTTTTTGAAGAGAATTCATCTCTTCATCCATGGCAACTTGCCATCTCGGATCCTTCTGAGCATGGTAGTAGGATTTTGGGTATGAAATAATCATCAAATAACAATTTTCGGATAGGAAATTATTAGGACAAGAGAGCGCAATACCTACTCTTTGGAAATCAGACCAGGTTCTCCTTGGATCATCCGGATTTCCAATGTTATCTCCTGCGGAGGAGAGTGTCCTTCGTAGGAGATAACATTGGAAATCCGGATGCCCATGTGGGAAGATGATTTTGTACTTTAGGTTCTGATTCAGCATCTGATGTTTGCTGTACACTGATATTAGAAATCAAAGGATCTAAATCAGGGTCATCACCCCCAATTTCATCATCCAAATATTCAGTAGAATAGGAAGGAAATTCAACAGTTTTCTCCTTCACTAGTTCCACGTCCTGAAGGGGCTCATCGAACTTGACACTTCTGTCGATGATGATCTGTTTTGTTTTGATATCCATCAGCTTGAAACCTTTTGATTCATTAGGATACCCAATAAACAGACATTCTATGCTTTGCAGTTGCAAAGCGCTTCTTTTATCATGTGGAATTTGGTCCCATGCAGTGGACCCAAACACCCGCAGGTTTGACACATCCGGCTTGTGTCCAAAGTATGCTTCAAAAGGGTCTTCCATTTCAAGGATGAGTGTGGAACTCTATTTTGAATGTATGCTGCAGCATGCATGGCTTTAGCCCACAAATTTGCAGCCAACTTCTTTGATTCCAACATACAGGTGGTCATCTCCTTGAGAGACCGATTCTTCCTTTCCGCTACACCGTTCTGCTGGGGAGTGTAGGGAATTGAATGTTGGACCTGAATACCACTTTGGGAGAATATGTACAGAAAATCATTACTAACATAATCCCTGCCATTATCAGATCTCAAGATCTTGATCTTAAGCCCAAAGGCATTCTCGATCAAGGCCTTCAGTTCAATGAAATTTTCACATACTTCAGATTTCTTTTTTAGAAAGAAAACCCATGTGTACCTTGAAAAATCATCAATAAAAGTCAGAAGATACCTTAATCCATTCATGGATGTGACAGGCATCAAACCGCTGATATCAGAATGTATCAGCCCCAAAGTGCATGTAGCTCAGTTTTCCTTCCCCTGATCAAACTTGTGCTTAGGGTGTTTTCCAACCACACAGCCCTTGCAAATTCCAGTTGTTGCCTTGATGACCAGGAGGCCTTCAAACATGGAGTTTTTCTGTAATTGCTACAAATATTTTAAATTGAGATGGTCAAACCTCTCATGCCACAGCCTACTAACTTCATTTCCATGAGTTAGCAGTGCGGTGGGATTTGCATCCGCCACAAAGTGGGAAAAATCATAGGCTTTTGCATGATGATTTGGAAGGCCTTTAGCAACAAGTTTCCTGGATGCAAGTTCCATTATCTCAACATCATTAGGCTAAAAGATACTATCTTAGGCACTCCTGTATGTGTCATCTGATAGACACTAAGGAGATTTGATGCCAGAGACGGTACATACAAAACATTTGAAAAATAGCCATTCTCAAGATCAACCGTACCTTGTCCTTTTGAAATGATGGTGGAGTCATATCCCATGTGGATGGGTATGGATTTGACAGTCTCCAAGGATGAGAAGGAGTCTCTTTTAGCCATCATGTGGTTCAAAGCTCCAGAATCAATCAAGAGTGCTTTGGACTTTGAAGTTCTTGCCATGAGGGCATGACCTCCTTCATGCTGTGGTTCCCGATCTTGCCGATATCTCCTTCGAAAGCTTCCCGGAAGATTGATGTGATTTATCTCAAGGAGAGAGGTAGCTTCACCAAGCTTCTTCTTCATGCAGGCATGTTCAGGGTGGAAGCCCTTCCTACAATATGAACACTTGACTTTTTCTTTCCCATGATGCCCTTTTCATTTGTTCTTCTTTGAGTTGGAAGACTCATAATGCTGTTGGTTTTCAACTTTAGGCTTAGGAGCTTCGAATTTAGTTTTTGGGTTCTTATGTTGCTTTCCTTTACCCTTTAGATCTTTGGGTGCTGAGACATGGAGGGATTGATCATGGGAGGATCTGATGATCCCCATTTGGACAAGATTATCATGTTCACTTGTTAGGGACTCAATGAAGGCATTGAGTGTAGGCATCTTCCATCCAGGGGTTGTGAGATTCCCCGCATGGAATGTAGAGACAAAAAATGAATAATAGGCTCCAAGTTTGGCGAGTATGGAGAGGATGAGCTGATCATCCTCATTCTCCACTTTGCATTGCTTCAACAGTAAGACAATGTGCTTGAACTTTGTGAAAAATTCATTCAAGGTCTCGAAATTGGAAGGCTTGAGAGACATCAATTCATTTTCAAGCTAGTAAAATCTCAAATCATCCTGCTTTCCATACAGGGTTTCCAAATGTCCCAAATTTCCTTTGGAGTCTTCAATCCTGAAATATGGAAAAGAAGATCTTGGGAAAAAGAGAGGCACAAGAATACGAATGCTTCATCCTTCTTGTTCAAGAATCTAGCTTTGTCTGTCACAGAAGCAGGCTCTTCTTCAGTGTCCATAGTGACCCTATAGAGTCCTCTGGCACATAGATGGATCTCCATATCTCCTTTCCATGAGTGGAAATTGAACGAATTCAAAAGATCTATGGAAGAAGCCATCTGAATCTACTGGAGAGAATGCTTTCACCTGTTAAAAACCTGAAAATCACAACAAAAAGGGCAATGTAAGGTCAGACAACCTGCACTTTTTAGGCTTTCATCACACCTAGCATAGTCAATCAAGCAAGCTTGATCAACAAGTTCCTTACTTGGGGTATTAAGTGGTAAGCCTTGGCTTCAAGTGTAGGGCTGTATTTTTGAGCTATTGCTCAATTTTCATGCAAGATCTGTCAAAAACCTTGTTTTTGAGAGATCTGAGTTTCATCTCACCATGAGCTCTGATACCATATTAATCTGTCACATTAATATAGGGCCTAAACACAAGTCTCATCAAAGATTAATAACAATAAGGCATGAAAATGGTGTAATTGTGCTACAAAATGAGTAGCTGCTCTGTATATTCACACAAAGAATGAGTAATACAATACAAGATCATGCTGCAAGCATGAATGACAAAGCAATTCAAATTCCCAAGGAGGTCATTCGAATTGAATGACTGAGTCTAGCTTAACTGAATGTAATCCACAGTCAACACTCAAGTTAACCACTGATCAAAACCCTAATTGACTCAACTGAGCCTTAACTGAAGTCGAAGTGCAATAAATGACTGAGTCTAACTGAAAGTGGGTTAGACACATGTCACTGCAAGCCAACCAACAAGTGGTAGCGCATCAATGACTCCAATGAACCCAGATGAGGTTAGCTGAAGTGTAACTGAACATAAGAAGTGGTTGGAGGTGCTCTTGTTGACTCCAGTTCATTAAAAAATCAATAAATAATCAATTTAATGAAGGAAGGCACCTTCACTGCTCTGTTTAACTGATTGTAACCATTAGTTAGCAATATGGGGCATTAATGACACTCAGATCACCCTCGAAGTGCTCCAGTTAGCCTCCCCAAATGTAGGAGAAGGCTAAGTTAGCCTCCATGATTGAAGGTAGGCGTGTGTGTGATCAAGTTGATGTCATCTAGTGCTCCTTTGATGTCAATTAATTCAATAAAACTTAGGATAGTGGTTTAACTAGGCCAAATTGACCAAAATGAGTGTGTATGGTGGTAAATGTCTCCAACAGTTAGAGTCTATGTTTTAACTTAAAAGTTGTATGTTGGAAGTACAAATCAATTAATTTCTTTTAAAGGTAGTTGGTAGTTACTAGTTAAAGTGTGTCAATGAAAAGAATAAAAGGAATGATAATTTTTAGAGACACAAAACTATATGCTCTTGTTGATGTGATGAGTGAGGTTGACAAGAAGTGATATGATGGTGGTGATATACTAGTATATAAGAGAAAATAGTGGAAGGAGATCCAATCATATGATGGTAAATATGAAGTAACATGAGGGAACAAGTACAATTTGAATTCGACGATGAACATTAAACATCATCTTGTCCCTTTACGACAAACCATGGGGGGAGTAATTGATAGTTTCATTGCTAGGATTTTCTATAAGTAGGAAGGAAGAAGTTTTAGAGTTCGTTTGATAGAATTGGTAAAGTAAAGGAGTGTTTGTCTACAAATATAAGCATAATGGTGACTTCATCTAAGACCAATATCACCCAAAGAATATGACCCATAAGGAAGCAAACATGTTCATGGTGGAAGTCCATGAGAAGGTAAAAATTGTTGAGCTATGGTTGGGGAAAGTCAATATTATGGGTTTTTCTAATTTTAGTCTTCAAGATGCCACATAGTTTCCCAATTTTTAGTTTGAATGTATGGAAAAGTTAAAAAATTAGAAAATTTAAATGAGAATGTTGAGATGAAAGGATAAGTGTAAATATTGTTTAAATTTGGCATTATTCCTCTAATAGATGTGGCTCACTTTGGATGGGTTACACCTATTTCTTGTTGTGTGAGGTTTTTAATGATCCAATTGCATGGAGGCTATATGTTCCTTGATTTTCCATACCATGTTGAACCAGATGTTATTCATTGAGTTTTAGGTTTTTCTTGATAGGGAAAAGATGCAAGAGAATATATTACGGCTTGGAACGACACTATCGAGAACATTTATAAGAAGTATGGCACACATAGAGATATGCAGTGTCATCATTTTAGCGATCTAAGAACTTGAGACATGATTTTCCATGTAGTTGCTAGATTGCAAACTAGTTCAAAAGTGTCAAAAGGATGAGCGGCCTATGGGAATATCCATGCAACTAAAAGGTGTACATAAGAATCAACATGTCTTAGGCACATAGATGAGTTCCTCATAGACTACATAGAGGCACTAGAGTCGTATAGATTTTTATTACAATTGGGTACTCTTGTTTCTAGGAATGATTTCATCAAAAGAACCAGAGGGGGAACACTTTGATCCAAAGATCACAAAGTCATTCCCAAAGCCCAAATTTAACATATGGTAGTACAACAAAGACAAGCAAGTTAAAGAATATATAAATTTGGATTTTTAATATTGGTATACCAGAATGATACAAGATATTATTGAATCCTTTTGGATTCTATGGATTCTTGTGGACATATATGATGATTTTATTTATTTTGAAATTGGTATACATAATTTTTATGTGAAACCCAACGGGGATCCATAGGCACCATTGGATACTTTACATTTTCGCATTTCATGGAATGATATCCAATCTACGATGACATAATGGCATATTGCTCTTGCAACTTGATTCTAAGATTGAAATCACAAATGTCAGAGAAATCCATACCACGCATGAATGGAAAAAAGGAAGAACATTAGAGAGAAAGGAAATCCATGATAGAATCACCTTGTTTCTCAAATATTAAGAGTTACAAAGAGAAAGAATAAGAGGAAAAAGAGTGACAAGAGAACAAGGAAACAATGTACACCATAGGACTTACTAAAAAGAAAAGAACTAAGACAAGTGTTGTCACTTCATCATAGTAAAATAGAGCATCCATCAAGGGAAAGAGAACCACCATGCAATTTCAACCAACTTTATGACCTAGAGAGATAGTCCATAGACCAAATAAGTCCAAGTTACTAGTCAAGCAAGAATTGTTGTCATCATAGTTCACAAATATTTAAGAGTTACATCAACAAGATAAACAAGGTCAAGATTTGTTATTAAGAGAGAAACAACATAAATAAGCACAAGAAACCTTGAGTAATTATCCTTTGCTTAAGCAAGTCCAAAATTTTGTAGAAAAAATAGATTTTCAAATAGAACTCCAATAAATGATTCTTAAAGATTCTTCCGAATAGTTAGACATTTTTCACATGATATTATGATATGAAGAAGTTATAGTTGTACTAGGTTCCCCACATTGTGAACATAGTGGAACCACTTCCAATACACAACAAACTAAGTTACCTACAAATCCTGGTAGCAGGGTCGTTCAAGGACTAGGGTTTTAATGGAGGGTGTCAAAAATACATCCTCTAGACCTTGCAACTCATGAAGATTTCATGTTGGGTGAAATATTACAACAAATCTTGTGCAAAATTTGACCTTTTATGTTATTCTTTCAATTTTGTTTTTTGTTTTTATGTATCTCAAGTGATGAATGATCTAGATTATTATAACTATGTTGTACCTTTCATACACCCCCATCAAATGACCATGGCCACTTAATATTAATATAGATCCATAACCTAAATCCATCACTTAGATTTGACTAAAGAGGGGTTTATTTAACACCAGAATAAATCCAAGGCTCATAAAGTATCATGTTAAGCAATATGGTCAAGATCCCAAAACTAAAAAGTAGGGTGAATGGTTGGTATCACATTGAGTGATGAGATTGACAAACCCCATTGCATTGTGTTGAGGAATTTTGTCAAAGTCTTGAACGGGTTAGAATATTGTAAATGGGATAAATATTATCACACTGATTATATAAACATTCCAAATAGCATCATACCACATCATCTTGTCAGTGTCCTAAAACATTAAAGGTAGTGTGAACAATGACCTACCCTACACTTAAATACATTAAAGGTCTATAAGATCTCATGGGATTTGATTTTTCAATAGTATATTTCGCAATGACGCAAAGGATATAACCCTAAATAAAACATAGGATGTGTGTGTAAGCCCAAGAAACCATTGGGGAGAGGTTTGACTAGATAAGCAAAGAAAACCCATGATCAGTTTCCACATCTCCTACCAACTCAAGTTTAACAAGTTGGTTCAATCACACTTTAAGTATTAATTCAAAGTAGTGGTGATTTTATCCATGCAAATAGTAAGGATCCATTATTTTAAATCTCTAGATGACCCCTCTCTTTCCCATCACTCAAAAATTGCAAGAAAGAAAGCAACAATTAATAGAAGAGATTAATTTCTTTCACTACAAGGGAAAGAGCAAGTAGTGGAGGTTTTTAGTGTTATAAGATTGCAAAAATGTTTCAAAAAACCTTTCTATACAATCTTTATCATTCATAGCATAGGTTTTAGTGATGGTTTTAATGCATGCTTTTTATTCTTTAAAAAAATAGGAGGGTGACAGTTCTAGTGATACACACCAATGCATTAAAAACAATATGTACTGATGCACTAACATATAAGTGCATTGGTTCTTATTATACCTGCCTCAGCAGGTATATTGTAATCGATCACCTTTTGACTTTGGTTGACTTTGCTATTAGCTGGTGTTTTTTGAGGCAGTTTTAAAGAATCAAAACCTGTTTTGCAAAGTGAGACTTAGGGGTTTGTAAATTTTTTTTTTAATTTTGTTAAAAAGCAATTTTTGTAAAGAGCTGATTGGTGGATAGGAGGTGATGTCAGCATTGGGATTTGGTATCTGGATTTGGGTTGACATGTGGCAACATGATGTCATAATAAGAAAATTAAAAAAATGCTCTTCCAATCCCGTTGTGCCGGATCTTTCTGTCAATTCTTCCACATAAATCAGCTCCTGTAGCTTTTGTTCGGCAGCCGACGGGTTATTCTCATCGTGTGACGAGCCCCTTATGTTGAATCTGTGTTTAAATCTTGAATTGGCAAGTATGGCGAGAATGATACAGTTTGTAAACAGATACAGAACTGCAGGCGTCAGCCATGCCGAGAACTTCTCACGAATTTGGGGAAAAATAGAAAAAACGAAATGATGGGAACAAGAAAATACAGGCTTCACGAACATGAGAACAGAGACCATGGACAGAGCCATGAAACAGAGCTTCATCACACTGAACATCTTACTCAGAATTCCGTCTGACGGCTTAAGATTCTTATTCTCTTCCCATATCCACAGTTAAGCTTGGACCACCTCTGGCTTAGTAATTACTTATAAGTGCTGCTCTGATCATATTCTATTATTTGCAGTATGTTGGGAGTGTTAGAGCTCCTCTGCTCCTCGACGTTATAAATTCCCTCAGGCAGGAACATACCATTCATGCTTCTGCGTCTCTCCGCTTTAGCTCGTGGTCTCTACTTGCTTTTCAGGAGAACTGTTTCGCATATAAGGGGAGCAGCTAATTCCTCTGTCACTTTTAGATCATCTTCAGATTCTAATTACAGTAACAGCTTATATGCTGATTATAGGTTTACTAGTAGTTCTCATATTCCGTGGATTAATCTTGGATCAATATCCTATGTTCTAGTCGTCGCATAGTCGCTCAGTCTTCATATAATTATGTTATTAGAAGCTCTATGTAAAGATTATATGTAATGCTGCCAATTAGTACAGTAGTTGTAATAGAAATTGAGAAGTTGAGGGAAGGATTTAGGGCAAGGGGGGTTGTCTTGTATATAATCAATCCTCAGTCACAGATCTTACAATGTAAGCAGAACCTCTCTTATCTTCTATTCGCTGATTTACAACTCGCGTAGCCCATTTGGTCTTGGATGGACTGATACGCCTGCCTTGCAAAGGCCTATTAGTATCACTAGTTTTAGTTTTTCTCATCTGTTTGTGTAAAATCTTGCAAATTCATCTTTATTTTAGTGGATCTGCCGACTGTTTTGTTTCATCTTTCTTTAACTGGATCTGCAGGCTGATCTTGTTAAAACATGTATTTGTTTTATTTTTAAAACAACTACAGTTGGTTCATTGAATGCATGTCTTATTATACCCGCGACGAGAAATGATAAGGAAAGAAAACATTAAAATGTAAGATGAATCAATTAACCAGTCCAAACCACATTACATTAATTAAATCTTGCACAGGTTTAAANTTTTAGTGGATCTGCCGACTGTTTTGTTTCATCTTTCTTTAACTGGATCTGCAGGCTGATCTTGTTTTGTTTTGCTATGTAAGAATCGAAGAAATTTTTGTAGAGAAAGGATTCAAATGGATCCGGTAGCATTTATGTCCATAAGGCCACTCAAATGGAAAAAACAAAAGAAGAAGCTTGACATGTTTGGAAGTGTTGGTGATAGTTGGTTGACGATAATTCATTGGATCTGTTTTGATTTGAATCTACAATGTAGAATGGAAATCACATCATGCAACGATATAAATACTAAATACTAAATAATTGTATTATAAATACTAAATAATTGTATGTAACGATATAGCCACGATGGAAAATTGTCCAAATAAACAGTAAAGTTCCCACTATGAGATTTAAAAATGCGCCTCTCCATATATATAGCGATATAAATGCTATTCAATTTAATGCTTATTGAAAAAGAATTATCTTCATGGTTGATTTGATGCTTATTGAAAAAGAATTATCTACATGGTTGATTTTATCTATTCAGCCTGC
>LPNX010902822.1:499281-512517 GCA_001517045.1 Pseudotsuga menziesii | reverse complement strand
AATTAAAACTCTAATCATTATGATTTACAACTATTCTATTAACTTTAATAATTTAACTTGAAGTCCAATAGTTGATATATTAATTTTTAAATTGACTATTAAGTACAATTATTAGCTTAACTTCAATGATTTTACAACTATTAGCTTAACTTTAACTCTAATTTTAATATAATTATATGAGATTAACTATTAGATCATTATTAAAAATTCAAATATATACTTGTTGGCTTATTCAAAACATAGTTGACATATTAATCTTATTATTAATATAGTTAATAATATAACATGATGATAATGATATAGTTATTGATATTTAATAACATAACATTATTGATATTTAATAAAATAACATGGTAATGTGTGAGAATTTTTTTACTTTAGTGTGAAAATAAATTTTAAACCAAATTCAATAATTCGTTTAACTTATTCATCCTATTATATAAATTTATAAAATTTAATATTTATTTTTTAAATTATTTAAACATATTTAAAACCATAAGCGATTACAATATACCCGTTCAGACAGGTATTGAAAGCACTTAAGTTGTTTCTTTTATATTACATTTACATCTCCCATAACTCCAGTCTACGATTTCTATGGATGACACTTCAGACCATCCACCATGCTGCTCCAAAAATCAAGTCAGAGACCTCCACATACAAACGGCATAAATGATAATTCGCACCATATTTTCATTTAAGTTTCATGTTTTTTTCCCAACAAGTAGATATATGCATGTTATTTGATAACAATAGTTTATTTTGAACTATCTATAAATTATTCTTGGAAAATCCATTATTCAAAATATTTAACTAAAAAATATTTTTTTTCAATTTAAAATAATTAAATTTATTTTAAATTTAAATTATAAATTTATATAAAAATATAAATAAATTATTCTCAATGAAATTAATTTATAGTCTTATAAGCTATTATTTCTCATTTCCTATTTATGCTAGTTTATAAAAAAAACTTGCATATTTGTATAACATTATAAATTTATAATAAAATATAAATAAACTATTCTCACAACAATGATATTAATTTATAGTCTTATAAGTTATTATTTCTCATTTCCTATTTATGCTAGTCTATAAAGAAACTTGCATATTTTTATAACATAAGTCAAGAATATTACTAAAAGCATGTAAGGAAGCTTGAATATGCTTGTTTTATGCTACATTGCAATAACCTATATCGTATTTAAATGGACATTTTTTAATTCATTTTTGTTTTAATTTTTTTCAAATTGTAATTATATTTGTTTTATCATATATTTTTATAGCAAAATTATCCTATTGCTATATATTTTCAATCTCTTCTTAAGAGGCAGGTATTAAGCAACTTTGTTGCCTATTCCACTTGTTTAATTATTGAGAAATTGTGTCACTTTTATTTTCCTATAATGCACCAATGCTTTCTTCTTATTTTAGCAAACAATGCACTGATGCAAATGTAGACATGTGCATTGAAAGTGATAAATTTATTAAAAAAATTGGTGGAGATATGTCGGTTCTTAGATAAACAAAAATGCACTAGGCATGTATTACATAGAAAGAACTGGTGCACGTATGTATTACACTTTGGTGTTGATATTAACATGGGCATCAGAGCGATGTTAAATTTTATTTTATTTTTTTGATGAAATGATGGTGCATATATTATATAATGCATCAATGTGTTTTTTAAATATAAATAACTAGTAAGGTAAATATAATCATGTTTATAATATTGGTGTAATTTTGAAATTTCTTTTATTGGTGTGGTAGTTTTTGTGATAAGCATTGGTGTGTTATTTATAAAATGAACCAATGTATAATTTTTTCACGCACCATTTTGTGAGTTTCAAAGAATACAATGCATTGATATGTATATATTTTAAATAATTATTTTTAAAAAAATGTTTCAGTTAGTCATCTCAAAATCAAATATTTTTTAATAATATTGGTTTGTATATTTTAATTATTGTGTTTTGATACATAATTATGCATTTATGCATTATGCAACAAATTACACCTCTACTTTTTGTAACAATGTAAATCATCCATATATTAATAAATCAACAACACAAAATTTTACAACATTAGACAACGTAATAAAATAAAAAACTCATTTTATTATATATGAGTAAGAAACCCATCGTCATACAAAATGGGACAATGTAAAGATTCACAATAATCAAAATGCAATAAATATGTAATTTTTATACTTGTTGGTAACCCATTAACATTCAATCTAAATAGTATGTTCAATACATTAAACAAATTTATGCCAAAATTTAATTGTTACACTTCTCGTGGTAACATGTCCTCATGCAGGACAATATGTAGAGTACTTTAAAAGAAAACCCTTATTTTCACAGGCTAATGTTCCAAAACATACAACTTGTAATAGCATTCAATTATATTGATTGTGATTCATCATTTGAATTGTTGTCATCATTCGAGTTGCATGCATTCCTAATTTCTTCATCACTTGTATGTGATATTGTAATTGGGTTATTTAACCTAATATTTTGTTGATCATCTTGCGTTTGATGTTCATGTTCTTCATCTTCCATCTACAAACATAGAACTAATAAATATAACTATATTTATATAGTAGAATATGTACATGATTGTCTAAATAAAAGAAATATACCAAAGAAGCGAGTGCTTCATAAACCATACACATTCTTTTGAATCCATTCCTCATGACATCTTTCAAAATCCCTTTCATTGAATCCACTCCATGCTTTGTTTCTTGCATGGAAGTTTAATACACCATGATAAAACATAGAAATAATTAATATAAAAGTTTCATGTCATTCCATTAACTGTAAAATGAGGGAAGTTAAACAACATAGGTACATACAATTTTTTCAACTAACCCATGATGGTTCAACATATACTCACAACCCATACTTAACACATTGTTGATCAATTCTTCATATGGATCTTCTTTGTATGTTAGCACCTATTAGAAGACATCCATGGATAAGGGTAAATTAATTATTTAAATATAAATATCTCAACAACTATGAAATATTAAGTGAGGCTGAAACCATAAGTACTCACAAACTTTGTGATCAAGCCTTTTCTTCCTTGTTGCCATGTCTTATGTGTTAAATGTGTTCGATTTTATTTTCTTTTCTACAACAAAACAATTGAAAATTAGTATTTATTACAATATTTAAATATGTTGTACATAAAATAATGAATCAATGATTACATACCTTCGATGCATGTTGTTGTTGGGACAATTCATCTTGTGATGCAATTATGCTCATTTCTTTTACCATCTCCTTGTAGAATTTTTTGAACATCCCTACTGGCATGTTTTGGGTTTCACCTCATTTTGTCCTTTCGGAATTTTCATAATCTTCCTAAAAGACAAAAAACATAATATTTTTTTTTTACATTGACATGAAAGTAAATATAACAAAAAAAAACTAATTTGGCGATTTTTGGGACATACTATAGGAAAACATGTTCAGTAATAATACTTTTTATACGATTCATTTTTGTTATTGTAATTTTTTTCTATTGAAATCCTCAAGGGTTTCATTGACCACTACTCTTGAATGCTTGCTGTAGTTTATATATAACCTAGTTCTTGGAGTCATTAGATTGATATGTGTACTATAAGTGACAAGTAAATCTATAAGTTCTTTCCACTATATGGATTATAGTTTTGTAAAACCAAATCCCCTTTCGTTAACTTACAACACCACTCTAGATTAGCTGAGGACCAAATCATCATCATTTATATCTTCTTAGGATGATATTTTATTCCCTCATTATTGGTGCCTTCACAACATTAAAAAAAATGTGAAATCGAGTGTTTGAAACATATTAGTGATTAATGAACATTGCAAAATTCATTTTAGTAAAAAGCTAAAGAAAAAATTCATGATGATTATAATTTAATCCACTTGGTTCGTCTTTTCAATACAACATTTCCATAAATATTCTAGGCTCTTTTGCACTCAAATTTCCAACAATCTTACCAAGTTTTATTCATTTTTTTCCTCTACATAACACACATTAACCAATACAAATAATTAATTTTAACCTACATATAACTCAAATATATTAATTTTTAAATAAAATATAAAGAACTTTCCCTCTTCTCTTGTTGGTATTGTTGGAATATGTAATTATGACAAGTGTGGTGTTGTGGGTTGTGTGATTATCATATCTATCATAGAATGCTAAAAATACTTAACTACCCATAAAAAGAAGTTGCCCCACATGCATCATGAAATAAATTCTTTTATTACCATTCTTTATATAAGAGAAGTGGAAAATATTTCATTCTGCATGTGTTATGGGATGTTAATCTTCCATACCTATAGCTATATAATAGAGGTAAAGGAGTCCCATTGACCACAATGAAATGCATATGAAAAATCTATTGTGAATATTGTAAATATGTGATATAATCATATGTGGGGGTGCTCAATATTGTAAGTGTTGGAGTTTCTTGAAGAATAAAGATGATTAATCATTTCGATGGATGTTTCTTTGTTTACGGTTTTACCACGTAAATCTGCTGTATTCTTTGCTATTATCTTTCCTCTCTTATTATTATTTATTTGATGCTTATGTTGATAGGATATTATACTAGTTTATTATGATTTACATGTTAGTCATCTATTGTTCTATGTTAATGCATGTTTCTCAATAGTCTTAGTATGAAAGCAAGTTACTATGCTCTACCTACTTTAGGATTTTTATTTTTTATTTTTTTACAATCATCAAATTTATTTAGTATATTTTTATTAGACCATTTATCTCTTGTGGATATACACTCAAGTTTGGCCACCCACCTAGGGTGAACACCAGATTTGTGCATTTCACATATCTATCTACATTTTGTTAAAATAACCTCACCATTGTTTCTGGAACACTAATTTTAGTCAAGTTCCATTATAGGTTTGTCAAATTTGGATTTCATTTTCTCATTATTGAATTAATTTGTATAAATTAGCTTAATTTTTTTTTTTAATAACTTAAAGGTTTTTGAAAAATTTTAGGCATGATAATTTACTAAACTTGTCATTTTAATGGGCCTAAATTTTATTTCAAACATGATATATTTTTTATCCTATAGATTATCTTGTGCTATTTTTGTAGATCTATCTATGGGATGCTTCTCTCACCTCTTTGGGTGATGTATGGACTTGTATGGATCCATATGACTACGTTTTATCTTCTTTTTTCTAAAGAAAAAAAATATGGAAAAATATGTTTCTCATTATTGGGTAATATTTATTTGATCTTGGGTGAATTTATGAGGGTTCTCTTTTTGTTCTTTGTTGGGTAAATTTGAAGGTTTTTAAAAAAAAAAATTCCTTTGAAGGGATGTCCAGATGCATTTCTTTTGTTTTCTTTCCTCATCCATTGCAGATGCATTTCCTTTGTTTTCTTTCCTCATCCATTCCATATGCACAAAAGGAAGACTTTTTTTTACGGGTTTTCTTTCCTCATCTAGTGCATATGCATTGATTGATTGGGTTTATTTTATGTAACTACATAACCTTTTATCTTATGTGACGTTAATTGCATGCCATTTTTTTAATTTTATGTAATTCTTTGCCAACCTTTGGTAATTTCATAACCTATTTCAATATGTGTCATGTTATAATTATATGTTATAAGCTTTACATATTATAAAATTTGAGATTTTAAAAATATTTTCTTTCTATAAATGTTTAGAAGTAATATTTGCTATTATAAATATTTGCAAATGTTTACAATTTAAATATTTAATTTTTTAATCAAAATTCAAATAAATATCTTTTGTTAAATTTTTTATCAATATTGACTGCTTTAGACAACATTTATGCTTTTTCATCTAATTTTGTTTTTCCTGTCAAAACAATTTCAACAAATAGGGTAAGTTCAAACCTTCCTCATTCTTGTCATTAACTTTTTGTTTTTTATCCATTAGATTTTATATTTTCGTTACTATAATTATCATGTTTGTAGAGGTTTCCTCTTATTGATTTTTTACCTCTACCATTCTTGAGCCGAAATTGTTTGACACTTTTAGTAGGATGTATCTCTAACATTTTGTCATGGTGACAACAAGAAATCAATTGATTCCAAATACCCAGTTGCTACATGACAATATTTTCCAATATATAAATGTTGTCAATTTCTTTCATCCATAATACTTATATGCTCTTACTTACCATTAACATCTTGTCCTTTATGCACTAGGTTATTGTTTCTTCACTGTAATCATCATGTTTCTAGAGGTTGTCTCTTGTTCTTGTTTTACTTGTCACTAACTTTATTGTGTGGAAGATGTTTGGCATTTTAAGGGTAATGTATCTCTCGCATATTGTCATGGTGAAAATATGAAACCAACCTATACCAAAGACCTAGTTACTTGGTGGCAATATTTTTTAATATCTACAATTTATCCTTGTCAGCATCAAAGTCAAAACCTTTTACCTATTTACGTGGTATGTTTGAAGTTGTAATTAAAGTGAATGTAATGTAATAAAATATCATAGACACATTTTCCATGTATAAGACCATCTGGGTTTGTATTCTCTATGATGTCTACTATTGATTTATTGCATCATTCATATTGGTTTTGAAGACTTCCTGCATGACACAATTTTAATGTATATGACCATCCAGGGTTCTTATATTTGCTGTGAGGTCTATTGCATAGTTCTTTCAACTATCATCTAGGTTATCATTGTGATCACTATCTTATTTCCATGTTTTCTGTTGTATTAGCCATCTAAGGTTTTTCTACACTATTGTGGTGTTTTGCAGAATTCATCATACAACTTGGTTCAAGTGCAATTGCATTATCAATGTGAAGCAGTTGTGATATTCATCAAAGATATAAGGAAAAGTACGTTCACATTCACATATTATTAGTAATTCTAGAAGTTGTTATGAAGGGTGATGTTAATGTAATGTCATCTTACTCCATTTTTATTCTTTCTCCGTAGTCATCATTAAGGGGGGGTGTTGGAATATGTAATGATGACTAGTGTGCTTTTGTTGTTTGTGTGCTGATACTATTTATCAAAGTCGGAATATAATACTTCATAACTCTCTAAATTATAAAAATGAGTTATCCCACAAGCATCATGAAAGAAAATTCTCTTATTATCGTTCTTTATATAAGCGAAGTGAAAAATAGTGTATCTCACTTGTATTATGGGATGCAAATATTCCATACCTATAGCTATATAATAAAGGAGAAGGAGACCCATTGAGCACAATGAAATGCATATAAAAAATATGTTGTGGATATTGTAAAGCCATGATATAATTATATGTGTGGGTGCTCAAGATTGTAAGAGTTGGAGTTTCTTGAAAGAATATCAAGTCTTTCCACGGAGGTTTCCCTATTTGGAGTTTTACCACATAAATATGGTGTATTATTTTCTCTTCTCTTTCCTCTCTTATGTATTTTTGTTTATTTGGTTCTTGGGTTGATAAGATATCAGAGTAGTTGATTTTGATTTACATATTAGTTATCTATTGTTCTATGTTAGTGGATGTTTCTCAATAGTCTAAATGGGACGAGTTTCCATCATTCTCAATGCAATAAGTTGTTTTCCTAAAACTTCTATCAGCAATCTTCTATAAAAAAAAACCCAAGAATCGTCACATATAGAAATCATGAAATATTATTTTCAAAATACAATAACGGGGCATATACTAAAGTAATGTGAACCAGAGTGTTTTAAACACACACACACACACACACACACACCGATTATTCATAAAGTATATTGTGCATCACCAATCTTGTAAATGAATTAATAACATAATGTTTTGTTGTTTAAATTTTGGACAAAGAAATGTGATTTAACCGAATATACACACTAGTGCAACATCTTTGTACAACAAAAGTGTTAAATTTTTTTTTCAACGACATGGTTTAAGATCCATTGCAATGAGTGGTCCCATTGAAATAGTTACCAAAAGCCCCATATGCAAGTAAGAAATCCCTACAAAAGTCTATTTCTTAAAAGAAAATAATCTACATATGAAATATAAAGAGGGAATTGAGAGAAATAATAAGAAATCTAGGATTTCTTCTAATACTAAAAGTAACTATGAAACCATTTTTTTATATAAAGAAATAAAAATTGTTTGAATCAAATAGGGTAAATATTGAAGTGGTCAATCGAATGAAATCACATACCTCTATTTTTTCCTCTGCAGATTTGTATGTGGCCTTAAGTGATCTCCTGTATTTTTGGATCCCCAAAAATTTATGCCCACTCAGAGTCACTACTAGTAAATATTTATTGTTCATATCTCCCCTCGAAATTATGGAAAAAGAATGAACTAAATCTCAATGTTTTCTACTGTAAACACATTAAAAAAAAACTCTCGCTCATTTTTTTGTTGTATATTTCAGTGTGTTGATGATAAATGTGTGTGTTGTTATTTTTTTACTTGTTGTTTTTGGTGCACTATTTGTTGTAAATCACACCAATGTGCTTCTATATAAAACACAGGTCAAATAAAAAATATAATAATAAATGCAAACATTCACAATGGGTGTGGTATCTTTTTAACTTGATGCTATCGGTGCACTATATATATTGTAAAGTGATCTGGCACACTTTTTACCTAGAACACACCAATTAGGAATTTTATAGAAAATGCAAATGCAAACCCCCACAACTAAATTTTTTTTTGGGAGGTTTTGCTTCATGGAGGCAAAAACAAAGGTCACTTTTCATTGCATATAAATATTTCACACACCATTGAATTTAATACAGTAATGTGCACCATTATGTAAACAATAGATATAATGCACCAATAAGTTTTAAAGGCCCTTCAAAATTTGGTTTGAAAATAGATTTTTCTATGGTTTCCATACTTTCTTTTAAATTTATTCATGTACTAATTATAGTTTTTGCTCAAATGTAGGGAAGAAAAAATTATAATATCAATTTCCAGTTCTTTGAAATTCAACTCATTCCATATTGTTGCATGTTCTTGAGGTTCTCCCCCATCATTTGTAGTAAGTCCAAATTTTATTTCAGATTCATTTATCTAATTGAATTTATGTTATATATGCACGTGCATTTGAATAATTATTCATTGAATTTTGTAGAAACATGATTTAGGATCAAGTTAATGTGCGTAATATATTCCACCAATGCAAAAAATCCCATAACCTATTATTAAAAGAAAGATACCACACACAAATGTTTGATAAAAATGGGAAATCACTTTACCCTACCAATTGTAGCATGCCATCTTCCAAGAACCATCTTGGGTCATCGGTAGTACACCATGAATTGGATCCCTTTTATGACACGCCAATAACATGTGGTTGTTCAAAATGTAAAGGGTTGAAGACGAACCCTCAATGTGTCACATTGTCCCGTTATATTAATGATCAAATACCCAAAGTTGATGGTCTAATACCTCCCACTATGGACGAGCATCCAATAGGTGATATAGAAAAGAGACATAAGAACACTTCCATATGTTTCTTTTTTGAAGGGTTGGAAGTTAGATCAAGTACTAAGTTTCATACTAAACTGACCAACTCGTCTCCTTTTATTGAATCAATTGAGAGTTCTAGTGAGCCAATGTATGATATCAATAGTAAGAAAAACATATGTACTAGGAGATACAAAAAGTTGTATGAGCTGAGAGAAAAAAATGTTTAATTACACAACAAGGTTAGTTCAATTGTTTGAAGGTAGTGACGAATTCCCCTATCCTATCCATTTGCAAAGTAATTACCAAATATCTTACAACCAAGATTTTTGTAATGGTTGGCCATCTTCCATGTTTGTTCCCAATGTTGGAATCAATTTATCCTTCTGTGATAATAGTTATATGAATTCCAAGTCGAAAATATATGTTGTAAATATCAGATTTATCTTTTCACATGTATACCTTCCTCCCAAACAATTGGGAGAACTTATGCCATTTTGTGGTCCTATTTACAGTCGGTATGATTACTTGAATATTGTTAAGTACAAACATATAATTTACATGTATAGTATGTGCATGAATGGTTATGATTCTAGAAACTTTAACAAGAAAAACATGTTATATATCGACGGTCATCTACGAACTCATGGAAACATTGTAGGTTTCATAAATAGTTGTGAATCCTCATTATTTAGTGCAAATTGTTCATTTGAGAAACAATCCAAAGATAGACTTGTTTATGAAATGGAATGCATCCAAATTTGTAGTTGTGTATTTTAGGATTATAATCCTCACTTGCCCAATTTGGTCAATTATGCCTAAATTAGGAGTCTTTTCAGTCTTTATTTAGTCACTAGTAGCATTGGGTCCACATGTACCAATTACTATAGTTTGGGGAACACTAATTGAGGCTAAATACCACTGATTGCACTTGCATGCATCAATTTAGGCACCTCCTAGACCAATTCCTACAATTTAGGAGCCACTAGGAGTGTCAGCACCAACCTCCTTCAGTTGAGTTTAGTTGGTGACTAGTCAAGCCTACTTATGAGTTAGTTACATTCAGTTACATCCAATTACATTCAGTTAGACTAGTTTAATTGATTCTAATTGTTTGGGCCACTGATTTAGATAACTTAGTTAGGCTCTGATAGTGATTTAGACATGTCCAATTATCCATTCAGTTAGTCTGAGTTAACCAATTCGAACTTCCTCTCATTTATTCCAATTTTTTGGTTATTAATACTAGTGTATTACATTGTAAACATCATCCAGATTGTATCCAATTACTTTTTTATTAATGAAAGCATTATACAGTTGCAAACCATTTTTTGCACTGTTTCATTTCAGTTGTGAGTAAATTTCTTGTGAGATCTATTTGAGAGTTTTGTCTTGGTTAATAGATTCCCGTGAGCTCAATTTGTATATGGTATTAGAGCCTCAGCAAGACAATGCATTTCTCCTTCTACTGATTTCATGCTGGATCAAAGCAATTTGAGCAAAAAACTCAAAAAATTCCAACTCTACACCAAAAGTGGAGAGTTTACCACATAATTCATGGGAAAAGAAATTGTTGATCAAGCTTGCTTGATTAACTAAGTCGGGTGTGATGTAGACTCCAAAAGTGCAGGCTGTTCGACCTTAATTTGTATTTTTTTCATTAATTGGAGGTATAGCTTCATATGGATTCGAAATTATCAGTTCCTCTTCTTACCCCATCCAGAAGATATTCAGAATGGAAGTTGAAGATGATTTCATCTCTCAACAGACAAGATCTCTATGAAGTGTCTATTAGACTTGGTAAAGAGTCTTATGAGGATAAGAATTACTGGCTAAATGACGGTGATAGAGATTTTGGAATGATTTATCTGGCCCTTTCTCCAAGCTTTTTCTACCTTGTTAAATTTGTTGAATACCCAAAGGATCTCTGGACAAAATTGGACAAAACATTTGGCGAGCACAATGAGGATCATAATAGCACTTTAGAGAGCACACCCAACACCACAGTATTTCTCGATTCAAAGGTCTTGGCCTGTACTCTCTCTAATGAAGTTGTTCAAGATGAAGAAGAAGCAAAATCTTCTACACAACCAATTCGAATTGAGGAAAGTCTCCTTGCAGTGACTCCTTCTCTTGCTGCTCCAGAAGTTTCTGAGATCTCTGATGTCTCATATTCTCATATGGATGATCCAGAAGAAGACATTAGAATCTTTGATATTGAAGAAAAAATCTGCTGCACTTCTATGCAAGCATTCTCCAGTGATTCTCCTTTAAATTCTGTGCAAAATTTGCAAGTGATTGCTTCCGAAAATGAAGAGGAATTCGATTTTTCTCCCTCTAATGTTGCTACTAGTGTGCAAATAAGTAATACCTTGGATATTTTGGAAATAATATTAGATTGTAGGAGTGATCCATTCGATCTCCTTGATCTATATCTTCCAACAAATTCCTACAGGATTGCATGCACAAATATTCAGAATTTTGAAGAAGGAGAAAACTGTGCATCTACCATCTCGGTGGACCACACTTTTGGATCTGATATGAACCTGTTTGGATATGATATGATCTTATTTGGATCTGATCTGCTATTATTTGATTTGAATTTTAAGTTCCAAGAGCTTTTAGTCATGCTTGTAGCTGCTCTCACCAATTTTGGTGTGAAAAATCAAGTACCACAAGTCTTCTTCAAATTTGTTGTTGGGGATTTGATGTTACTTTCCTTTTATGAGGTTGCTGATATTGTATTTTGTGAATCATTGTTGATTTTTGAAGCTGTATCAGATAATGGAGCTCAAGCATTCTCCCTCCATGATCCTCATTGTGGAATGAAATGGCACTCATTGTGCTATTATGATCCTCATTGTGCCATTTCATTCCATGAAATGGATCATAATAGCGACACCGGGAGGTGGTCGACTAGTAGTGGCTATGGGTTGTACTGGTTGCAGGATGACATCTGGTGTCGGGGGGTGAACTGGAGGCGAAAGATACCAAATGGGTAATCCTAAGGTTAAACCCGGGAGGCTAAGGGTAGCCATGACTGGGGTGCTAACCACTCCTGAGGGAGGGAAGAGGAAAGGTATGGTATGTATAGGTGTGGCACCAATGTGGCTAGGTACCAAAGGGGGTTGAGGCAACAACGGTGGTTGATTACTAGGGGTCCTCGTGTGGTGAGACACAGTCAATAGGTCAGCCACTTCAGTAGTAGATGACGGTGGTGGGAGAGATGGAAAAGTGGATGTCATCGGTGTGTCTGAGTAAACTTCGGGCCCCGCTGAAGAAACCAAAGAGGTGGTGGCATCCGGAATAAGTTGTTCAACTATGGGGAGCATGGGCCCTATAGAAGAACCGGTTGTGTTGGGGGCACCCGAGATAGTTTGTTCAATCATGGGGAGAACATTTTCGGGTGTCGCGGCGGCCTTGGGATAGTAGTACGTGAGTTGGTCAATTTTGACCACGCGTCCTTCATGAGGGAACATCATGATGCGAAAAACGGTAGAAGCAACTGCCCGCATAGCATACATGTAGCTGCAGCCAAGTAAAAGGTTGTAGTCGAGCTGGGCATTGATAACCTCAATGTTTATTAGGACTATTTTGCCAGCCAGCTGGACGGGGACATTGGTTAATAAGCCTTGGGGTTGAGCTGAACGGCCGTCGTAGGCTCGCAATGCAGTGGAGGACGGTTGGAGAGGGGGGGATCCCATTTTCTGCCAGATGGAGGTGGGCATGACACATGTAGAGGCACCTTCATCAATAATGCAGCGATGGACTACAAAACTCCGGATGGAGACAGTAACTTGGAATGATAGG
>LPNX010902822.1:456117-496824 GCA_001517045.1 Pseudotsuga menziesii | reverse complement strand
TCTCACTTTGAATTAGGGGATAGATTGTGTGCATGTGAGGTTATGAATCCAAAATAGTTACTCAATGACAATAACAATGTAGAAAAAACTTTGAAAAAACTTTTACCATGCGAATTTTTTTTTTTTTTTCAATTAAATAAGGCTAAAAATTTAAACAATGCTGGAAACAAGGGACAGAAATGGCTGTAGGGCTGCAAGTGGAACAGGTGGCTGTGCAAGTGCAGGAAAAATGGAGGCAAAGTGGCTGGGTTTCGGCGCGGAAATAAGGGCAAAAACAGTTCGTGGACCGCGAGTATGGGGCGGACTCACGCGGTCGGACCGCGGGTTTGAAGGCAACAGTCGCGCGCAGATCGCGGGTTTAGAGGAAACAGGCGCCGTCTAGATCGCGGGATTCGGGCTGACAGCGGCGGTCAGAGCGCGACTGTGTTATGAACAGGCGCGGTCGGATCGCGACTGTGGGATGAAAAAACGCGGTCGGGGCGCAGGAAAAAGGCTGACAGCGGCGGGATGGTCGCGGGTTAGGGCTTGAAATGCGCGGTCGGGCCGCGGCTGCGGAAGGAAAAAACGCGGTTTCCGGCGGCCGAAAACGACGGCCGAAAGTATAGTACGAAAAAATAAAATTAAAAAGACAGCGGAGTCGCCAAAACTGTAGCTAGGGTTTTCACCCTAGCTTGTGCTGATGAGCACCTACTAAGGAATCTGGAATCCTTAGTAGCAGTTCAAATAAAGATAAACTGAAACAAAGACTAATCTAAATACGTTCTTAAAGCTAAAGCAGTAAAAAGTAAATAACATGAAACAGTAAAGAAATGAATGATGATTTTTATTGATATTACCTCCAATGAGGAGGTTGATGGAGTCCGTTGCGCTGGTCCGATGTCGGTGGCTTCGAGCTCCAAGCTGCTTCCTTTCCTTTTTCGGTGGTGGAAATGGGCCAAAAAGAGTTCTCAATGGTGAAAGTAGCTTGATGGTAAGCTAGGGTTTCGAGAATAATTTCGGCAGAGGCAGGATGCTTATGATAGTGGATGTTCAAATGAGGGGTCTCCACCATTTATTTATAGTTTTTTAGTGGTGGAGTGCTGGCCCATGGTTTTGGAAACCATATGGTTTAGGGCAGCTTGTTTAGGGTTTTTTCCTCCTTTTCCTCATTATTTTATATTTTTTCTTCCAATTTGGTGATTTTGCTATTTTTAGAGGAATTTTGGACTTTTTTGGAGGAAAAAGGGGTTTTTTGGCCTTTTGGAGGCTTTTAAGATGGTTTTATGGCCTTTTAGAGGCATTTTAGGCCTTTTGGAGGCTTTTTAGTGAGATTTAATGGGAAATATGGTAGGCAAATGGACAAATGAGCCATGTAGTCGGGTAGATGAGGTAGTTAACCATTTTTTGGTGTTAACACTACCTTTGATCACATGCTCATCTCCTCACAGAACTAGTAAAGAGAGAGACATTCTGCATCTACCTGGACACTTTCTCCTAACACTTGGAGCTGATATTACCTCACATGGTTTTTTGTTCAAGGCTGCAATATATCAGTTGCTTGGGTGTTCCTCACATGGTTCAAATTCTCAAGCACTTTTTCTCTCTTATCAGCTGATTTCAATTGCTTTACATGGGTCCAGTTTTCATCCAGTAGTTATCTATATTTCTGATTCAGGTGAGCACATTATTCTTCTTCCAAAGGGGAAGATTCCTCTAGACATAATCATTTAGTTTTGATGGATAATTTCACATTCCAGGCCTCTGGATACCTGTGCATAGAATAACAATCTTGAATCCTGATTTTACTTACTTAGTTTGAGGGGGGTATTTGTCCCATGAGGTTTTTCCCCGTTTCCTTGTTTGTCTTAAGTAGTTAATTTTTTCATCTGTAATGGGTGACCTATGGTCTTAGTTACCGGGGCCCAAAATTTTCCAATTTAACATTCAGGGGGGTGTTAGTATTATAATCCTCACTTGTCCAATTTGGTCAATTGGGCCTAAATTAGGAGTCTTTTTAGTATTTATTTAGTCACTAGTACCATTGGGTCCACATGGCCTAATTGGGCCACATGTACTAGTTACTAGAGTGTGGGGAATACTAATTGAGTCTTACTGCCACTCACTGCACTTGCATGCATCAGTTTATGTGCCTCCTAGACCAATCCCTACAATTTAGGAGCCACTGGGAGTGTTAGCACCAACCTCCTTTAGTTGAGTTTAGTTGGTGACTAGTCAAGCCTAAAATAGATGTTGTAAATATCAGGTTTATATTTTCACATGCATACCTTCTTCCCATACAATCAGGAGAAATGATGTCATTTTGCGGTCCTACTTATAGTCGGTATGATTACTTGAATATTGTTAAGTACAAACATAGAATTTACATGTATAGTATGTGCATGAATGTTTATGCTTCTAGAAACTTTAACAATAAAAACAAGTTATATGTTGACGGTCATCTACGAACTCATGGGAACATTGTAGGTTTCATAAATAGTTGTGAATCCTCATTATTTAGTGCAAATTGTTCATTTGAGAAACACTCCAATGATAGACTTGTTTATGAAATGGAATGCATCCAAATTTGTTGTTGTGTATGCAATACATAGTTTGTCTCTTGGTTATGAGTTTCTAATAAATTATAACTTCTAGAGACCACCAATTGCTCATAAAAAATGGCTTGCATTGGGTCTACTTTTAGATGTCCCCTTAGGGCATAAGATAAAGATCAATGAGTAAATGTATTTTTGGAATTTCAATGGAACAAATGGAAATTTATTCTTTGATTCCAAATTTGTTTTATAAAGTGGTCGATTCCATGCTTATTATTGGGGACAAAAATTTGATGCTTCTAATTAATGTTTGGTAATGTATTTGAACATATTAAATGCATCATGTTACTAATATTATCGATCTAATGTTTAATATTTTTACAAATAGCACTAGTAGAATAATGGGTGATAAATGACCAGGTGATAAAGGTTGTCAGCATGCAAAATAAATGACTAAAACACCCAAAACATTGGCCACTACAGTGTTTTTAAGTGAAATATGACCAAATTTGAGCAATTTTAAGTGATCACAAGTAAAAATGACTAAAATAAACAACTAATTTAGTCATGGGATAAAAATATGACTACGCACTCTATGCCCTAATTACCAAATATTTTCTTATATGCCACATATAAATTAAGAGTTTCTATATATAATATAATATATGATTCTATGAACTTTACACCAACTCTAAGCCCCCATTGCGGCGGGGTTGGGTTTTTATTTGGCTGAGCAGGGTGCACAGAGTCCTGGTGGCACTGGGCTGTAGGCAGGTTCCAGTTTCTGGCCTCCTGCAGGGTGCCATGGTGGAATTTGGGCAGGGGGAGCCTGCCCCAAGTGGAGGGGCTCCTCTTGTGAGCCAGAAGGAGCAAGCAGAGGACTGCAAAGGAGACGAGACTCAACCCAGTTCCAAGAGAGGCAAAAAAATGAGTATTGGCGGCTGTCTTCCAAGGATGGCTTCCATCCCCACGATTCAAATCAGATCTGAGGCAGTCAGAGGCAATATTTAGAATTGGAAGGAAAAGGCCCTAATAGGGAAATTTGTGGGGATCTGGCTGAAGGAAAAAGACCTGGTTAAGTGGATAAATGGAGTGTGGAAGCCTAAAGGCCACTACGATCTCCAGCTGGGTTCCAAGGGTTTCTTCACCATTATCATTTTTAACCAGGAAGATAGGGATAGAATCATGGAGGGAGGTACATACTTTTTCTTCTCGGCTGGATTATTCTTGCGGCCATGGAAAGAGCATTTTAACCCATAGATGGAGGACATGATAGTCGCCTCGTTTTGGATTCACATCTTTTCCCTTCCAGGCGAATACTGGGACTTGGAGACCTTGCGGGACATAGGAAACACCCTGGGAGAATTCATAAAAATAGCAGAACAAACGAGGATTCAAAGGTATACTGCCTTTGCTTGGATTTGTGTTTATATGGACCTATCTAGAGAGCTTCCAGAAGCAATCAGTCTAAACTGGGAAGATGAGGAATGGATTCAGCCTATTGACTACGAACAGCTCCCTTTTGGATGTCGTCACTGTCACGAATATGGTCATTTGGGAAGGAATTGCCCCAAAGATAGCCCCAGGACTGACTTGACTTCCCCCTCTCTGTCCAAAGCTGTGGAAGAGGACGGGTTCAACCAGGTCAAGAATAGAAGGCACAGCAAGGGAGGAGGTATAACCTCAGCGCGAATGGAATCGATGCCCAAGGAGAACAGACAAGGGAACTCATTTGAGGCTTTAGGGACCCTAAAAGAGGGAGAAGAGGTCCAAGTTGTGCCAATGATTGAAGATTAGTAGGAAGGCCCATTCAAGTATCCAGTGGACGAGGAGGCCTAGCAGATGGAAGGAATGGAGGAGGATGAACGGGAGGACATGGATCTGGGCGAGCTAGACTTGGATGCCATAGAGGAAGAATGTAGGAAGAAGGGACAAGGGTATGTCTTAGATGCCAGCTTGAACTTATCTAGGAAGAAATTATCCGAACGGGTGCTATGGAGAGTTTGGGGATCGACCCAGATGCCCAGAAGGGCAGTAAGAGGAAATCACCAGAGGAGGAACTGCGGTGAGGAAGGAAGATGAATAAGGAACGCATAGCAGCGGTCGAAGTGTGATTGATCGAATCTGGTTAGTATCCCACAATCCAGGTGGCCTTCTCTGAAGCTAAAAAGGTTTTCCAATGAAGCTCATTTCATGGAATATAAGGGGGTGTGGTAACCCCAGGAAGTGGAAAACTCTAAACCATAAAATTAGGCAGGAATCCCTAGATATTCTTTTCCTCCAAGAAACCAAATGCAGCTACGGGGGCCTCGAAAAGATTAAGGAAAAAATATGGAAAGGAAGTCATGTCATGGCTATTGATGCAGCAGGACAAACTGGAGGTATTGCAATCCTTTGGCAGCCCCAAACGGTGGAATTCTCCAGCTAGCAGGCCAATAAGTTTGCTTTAATGGAATATTTTTGCTTATTGGATTCTGGAGTCCATGGAACAGTTGGGAACATCTATGGACCCAGTTGTTTCCATGAGAAGCAATCTTTTATGGATCTCCTCAAATGGATCAAGGAGCAAGTGGAGCAGGGTTCATGGGTGCTAGGGGGAGATTTCAACCTGATCGCAAATCTTGGGGAAAAGGAAGGAGGAAGAAGAGCCTTGGACAAATACCAGGAATATTTCAGTGAGTTCTTCACTCAGATCTTATTGGTTGATGTGGAAACTAGGTGTGGCTGGTTCACGTGGAACAACAAACGTGGAGGGGAGCATTTGGTGGCTTCCCGCCTGGATTGCTTCTTGGTGTCGGAGAAAATCATGCGTAGTACAAGGGAGCTTTTGGCTGATGTTCTCCTGATGGCTGGCTCAAATCACTGGCCCATCAGCCTTTCTTGGGATTGGTCTTATTCCCCTAGGGGAAAACCCTTTCGTTTTGAAAACTTTTGGATGGAGCACAAATACTTCAAGGACCTGGTTAGTCAATGGTGGCAGGAACTGGTGCCCCCCCGGAACAATTATGTTTCATTTTCAGCAAAAACTTAAGGCCCTAAAAGCTAAGATCCGAACGTGGAATAGAGAGGAATTTGGAAACATATTTGAGGACAAAAAACAACTATTGATGGAACTGGATCTCATCAACAGAAAGGGTATGGAAGGAAGCTGGGATGAGGACATGAAAATCAAAGAAAGGGATATAATGGGACAACTGGAATCTAGGGAAAAATAGGAGGCGTTGTTTTGGCAACAGAAGGCGAGGGTAAAATGGTTGCAGGAGGGTGAAAGAAATACTAAATTCTTTCATAACTCAGTGATCCAGAACAGGAACAACTCTAGAATCTACAGACTTAAGACTAGGGTGGGGAACAGAGTGGAAATGAGGCAGGAGATAGAAGCTGAACTTACTCAACACTTCTCGGAGATTCTCAGGGAGGATAGGGGGGATAGAAGCCAGGACATTGAACAAATAACAAGTCTAGTTCCTAGGCTGGTCACTGGAGAAAACAATGAAAAGCTGATCAAGCCCATTGGGATGCAGGAAGTTGAGGAAGCGGTCAACCAAATGGATTTGGGGAAAGCCCCCAACCCAGACGGCTTCACATCCAACTTCTTCCATTTCTTCTGGGATCTTGTTAATGCGGATGTGCTCAACATTGTGGAGGAGTCTAGGACCAAGAAAGGGGTCCTTAAGGCCTTCAACGCCACCTTCCTCACCCTTATTCCTAGAGAGGTGGGGGCGGTTACCCCTGACAAATTCAGACGGTTACCCCTGAGAAATTCAGACCAATAGTGTTATGCAATGTCATTTACAAAATCATCTCCAAAGTCATTGCTAACAGACTTAAAACTCTCCTTTCGATGCTCATAAGTCCAGAACAGTTTGGTTTCATGGAAGGTAGGTAGATCTTGGATGGGGTTATTCTTGTGCATGAGGTGCTGCACTCACTCAAAATCTCGAGAACTCCTGGGATGATGATTAAGCTTGATATAGCAAAAGCGTATGATAAGCTCAATTGGGAATTCATGGAGAAGATGCTGGGAGCCTATGGTTTTTCCCTCGATTGGGTGGAGTGGGTCATGGGCTTAGTTTCCTCACCATTCTTTAACATCCTCCTCAATGGTTCTTTGTCCTCAACCTTTCAACCCTCCCGTAGCTTTTGCCAAGGAGACCCTCTGTCCCCTTTCTCTTCATCCTCATGGCTGAGGGCTTAAGCCGTCTCATTGCGGCCCAGGTTGAAAGTGGTGCATTTCGTGGAGTGAAAGCTCATGAGGGGGCATCATATCAGACTCATCAACAATTTGTGGATGATACTATGCTCACGGGGCACCCTTCAGTCCAAGAATCTCGAAGCTTCAAGAAAATCCTGGACCTTTTTGCCATGTGGTGTATATGGAAGGAGAGGAATGCTAGGATCTTCCGAGACCAACGCAAAGATATGGAGATGGTCTGGAACACAGTGCAAGACAACTTGCTATCATCCATTCAGTGCATGCAGTGGCACGAGCAGGATAAGATCTTCCCATGGGAGGAAGTCCAGATTGCTGAGAACTGGGGGCTGAATAGACCTATGCTGGCTTCTCTGCACTATCGGGACAAACTGTCTCTTCCCTCCAGCCCTTTGATATGGTCAGTTCCTCCTCCCATTTTTTTTAAACTAAACTTCGATGGCGCATCTAGAGGCAATATGGGTCCGGCTGGATTTGGTGGCCTTTGTCGTGATCACGAGGGCAGGATCAGGATGGTGTTGATGGGAGATATAGGGCAGGATACCAACAAATCGGTTGAGCTGGAAGGCCTCATCCGAGGCTCGGAAGTGCTGATCAGGGGTTTTTTTTTTTGGAAATAATCGAAGGTGATTCCAACACCCTCATCTAGATGGCCAAGTGATTATTGAATGGGAAAACGTTGAAAAAGATCTCACCCAGTTGGCGCCTAGCGTACAGGATGGAGAGGCTGCGCGACCTTATCCTTGTGCACCTCGCAATTTCTTTTCACCACGTCAGAAGGGAGGCCAACAAGGCTGCTAACCGATTGGCGAATGCTGCCGTGGAGTGTGGAGTTGGCTTCCGACGAGACAGGTTAGAAGTCTTTGGCGAGGAGGAATGGGCCCAATAGTGTCACTACCCGGCTGCTAGGGATATTACTGGGGAGATATAGATGGTTGATCAGATAGACGGGAGGATAGATGGAGTTAGGAGGCGCGAGCATGCCTACATGTGGCCAAACTAATGCGAAGTGGGTCCGATGGTTTAAATGCCCGCTGGATTTGTGGTTGTACTACTCCATTATTTTGTTTCATGCCACCAGTTTTGCCACGCTTGGCACTGGGTGAAGGGACCATCGACCGGATGAGTTCCATTATCACCACAGGACAAAGGCTCTCATTCTAATGATGGGAATGATGCAGGATAAGGTTAGGGATGGGAGCGCTCCCACGAGCGCTCATCTGTTTTATTCCGAATATTTTGATATCTTCTATGAGGAGTTCTATTTCAGAGAGGGCAGGATTGAGTATCTGTCTTTCATCTTACGATGTTCCTTGGAGTTTGGTTTTGTTAGAGTGCCTTAGCTTCGCCTCCTATTTCCCTTCCTATTTCCGTAGTCTCTCTCGATGGCTCCTAAACGACAATTCAAGAGGGAGATTGGCTTCGGGGAGGTGTCTGGTTTATCTTCTGTTAAGGGGAAATATCTCAAGTGTTAGATGCGGCAAACCACCCATGATCAGCTCCAGGCTCAGGAGGAGGCTAATCTCTACAAGGAGCACGTTCTGCTCAGTATCCGGCTCTAGGTTGAAAGGGTGGTCAAGGGGCTGTGGGCTGAGGTGAAAGCCATGCCACAGGAGAATCTTCACGTGGAGGTGGCAGAATGGGTCCTGGACCCTGGCAACATTGCTGGCCATGCTTTATCATACGGTTGTATGCTAATGACTTATTAGGTTACAGTCTGACTGGTGGGGCACTCTGCAGCGATGCAGGAAGCCAAGAGAGATGGCGATTCAGAACCCATGCCCTTCTAGAAGGAGCACAATTTTGAATGCCACACAATGCACCAGAATCTCGACGTCCTCACGACCTGGTTAGGTTTCCCGTTTCACCCTGTTGATCGTCGGGCCATGGAGACAGCTAGACCTTGGGAGAGGATCATCAGAAGTGGTATGGTAGAAGAAGGTGGACCTGTGGACTCCTGGAACATAGCTGGCCCCATGCAAACAATGTCGGTGCTCGCAATTGGCTCCCATCAATAAGTTGCAGTGATCCCCTTGGCTGCAGTTCCTCGCTGGAGTTCCCTTCCTCCTGATCGGATATGATTTCTCTCCTCAGTCTGTGCTTTTTCTAGGTTTCCTTTTTTGTCTGTGTGTTTCCGACGTCATATAGCTTAGATAGTTGTAGTCCTTATGTTAATAAGAACCATGCTGTCAATAGGGATCCTCATGGAGATATTACCTTTAATATGTCCATTTTGATGTGGGTGGGGAAGCAATGTAACTGCACCAGGAATTACAGTAGGAATAGTTGTAAAAGGGGGAGTAGGAGGCTTTGGAAAAACTCTGTATTTTTTTGGCAAAATAGATCAGGTCAAGTCCCGGACTAAGCTCCGCTGTATTGGACTAAGGCCTCCATGTTTTTGGGATAGCTTTAGATGTATTTCGCTCTATAATTTGACTTCTGTATAGTAATGCAAGTTTTATTTACAAAAAAATATATATATGATTCTATAATTATCTATAACATGTGTAACACCCATCCAAGACAACAAGTTGTTCTTTTCTTTTGTAAGTACTATGTAAAACTGTTCAACAATTTCTAGTTGTACTTTTCTATGGTGGAATGTTGTTATCCAACAAAAGAGACGCGTGATACTCATCCGTAGGTGACCATATCATTTTTAGGTGTTAGTTCCTTTTTATTTTTAACTTGTGGTTTCATTCCCCACCTAAGGTGTTGTCATACATAATTCATTAACTTTAATAATATCATATGTTATTAATATTCCTTCTAAGTATACCTCCAAAATCTAATATATTTCCTAAATCGAACCTTGGTAAAGCTTATTATGAACAATAATCCTAGAAATCTATGTTTAAATAAAAACATGGTAACCAAATTAAAGTCAACATACTAAAGATCTTATACAAAATATAGCATTTAATCATACAAAACATTTATACATACTAAATTACCATTTTGAAATATATAAATAAAAACTAGAACATATTTATGATTACCCAACTTATTCCTTCATTAGCCAAGGTCATGTGTATATTCATTAGAGGAAATTTAGGGTCTAAAATGGGCCTTATAAGAAAACGTGCCAAAATAAGTTTTTGTGAGTTGGAATTCAAGAACCAGTAGAATTTCAATAAAATAAGTCAACCATAATGGTTGAATTGACATATTTGTCATTAAAAAAAACTACTTTTTTTGTTTGTATTTTCAACATATCTCATTGTGTTTTTACTCAAATTTCAATCGGGAGAGCTCGTTGGATGCGGAATTTGATTCCGCATCCAACGAGTACCCACACTGCATACTTTTGACAGACTCCGCTACCCCAAAAACAAGAAATACCTAAAAAAACGTGATGATGACATCATCATCACATTTTTTTCAGGTATTTCTTATTTTTGGGGTAGCGAGGTCCGTCAAAAGTATGCAGTGTGGGTACTCGTTGGATGCGGAATCAAAATCCACATCCAACGAGCTCTCTCGATCTAAATTTGAGTAAAAACACAGGGGGATATGTCGAAAATACGAACACAAAAAGTAGTTTTTTTCTTTCTTCCTCCAAAATTAATCAATATTATTTTATTATTTTAACTATTATTTTATTATTTTAACTATTATTTTATTATTTTCCTTAGGAGGCCCATTTTAGACCCCAAAATTCCTCTAATGCTTACATTTACCTAAGTCCTTTATAATTATAATAATAATAATTATGAAATGGAATTTTATCTTCACACACATCCTTCATTTTTCTTAACTTTTCTATATTAACCATTTATATGAGAATATTATACAGATCAGAGGGTAATAGTTCTTTATGTAATAATATGAATGGTTATCATGAAACTTTCTCCACAGGAAGAAAATATATATAGCAAAATATATAATATATATATGTGTGTGTGAGAGAGAATTTCAATCATCATACTCCCCAATTACATTCATGCTAAATCTAATGTTTTAACAGGATCCTTTACCTTCTAAAACACATTTAAATTCATAATTCAACATCAAGATATTCACGCCAAATATAATATATTAACGAGGTCCTTTGGATTTTTAACATGTGAGAATTATAATTATAGTGCCAGTCAAATATGTTCATATCAAACATAATATTAACATGGTCTTTTATTTTTAAACTTCATATAAATTACAACCTTCCGGGATACAGGCAGTGTGCACAAAGCACATATACAAGTTTCTTTTTGGTGATTTAATATCAAACAATTCAGTTTGTGATGGCATGCTAAGGATAGATTACATGCTAATTGAACTCCATCATCGCAATAGATAGATCTAGGTTTTACCATTAACACCTACGGTGAACATTACTAGGAAGCACGAGTAATAAGTAATATACCAGAGTTGTAATATAATCTCATCTAATTTTTTGGGAAGCTATATAATTATATTACCATATTTCAGTCTCTGTTACTAGAAACGTGATGACAGTTCACACTTTTCAGAAAAAAAGCAATAGAAACAACAACGAGATATAAGCCCGCGCCATTCTATGGTTGTTTCCATTTCTAGAGTTCAAAAACTGTTTCTTAAAAAACGAATCGTTTCTTGGGACGTTTTCTTCAAAAATGGCTTTCAGTTTCTAAGGGAACTGGTCTCGTTTTGTCTGGTTTCTTGTTTTCAATCAATAATGAATGGTCGTGTGTTGTTAACTTCTTCAGCACGCAAAAGGTAAGTTGGTAGATGTAAAATTTAATGATAGTTAAGGCATAAGTCTTTGTCTGCCTTGCATTACGCTTCTTTGGTTGAGCCTTCCCAAATCGATATCAGGAAATGGTTTAAGCTACTTGTCCCTTTGTTTTGTAGAAGAGAAACAATTGTTGTTTCCTCACCCCGGTCCATGGAGGGATTGCAAACCAGCCAAGACATACTATGGAATGATTGGGGTTTTCAAATGCCCAAACTTAAATTTACCTTCAGCGTTGGTTGGATTCTTGGACTACACGGGTTGGAGAGAATATGAGTGGTGTGGTCTTCAGATCCGGAGGATTGGATGGCTTGACTATAAAAACCACTCCAAACAGAAAACTAATGATATGGGTTGATTTGTTTCGTGTAATTTTCCCAACTGTCCGACCAGCGAAGAGGACGCTACTGTACGTCAAATCATCCGGGCATCTATCCCCATGAACATGAACATACATACATATAGTGTTGAAGCATGATACTTAAAACATAAAACATTTTATGAAGCATAATCATTCATATACACAACGGAAGCAAAACATATCAATTGCCATTCATGCATATATAGATCAACATTTAACATGTATATCATCATTCATCAATGGTAAATATGTAATTGCAGACACAGGTTAGGCAAGAGTACTTATCTTATAGAGAACTTGTTCTGCAACCAGCTACATCGCTACAATGTTCCACCCAACCATAGGCCCGCGTGCTCCTTAATCTCTTAGCAACGATGCCACCCCCGAGCTGGGCATGATTCCCCAAGGAATAAGGAACTAACAGGCTTACACATAGCCAAGGGTAACAACACCACTAGGGTACACAGTTCAGCCAAGTCAACACAGTTGGGTTTATCAGGTAAACAATAGATCATCCAAGCCAACAAACTTGGGTTTATCAGGCCATCCAGGAGCTGGGAAAGGCTAATGCTAAGCTGGTGCATTGACACCAGAACTAGACGGGCCTCTAGAACACCCAAACACACCCAACACAAGGAAATCAATCCTTTCTCTGCAACGTAGTCCCTCAGACCCTGATCTCCCTGCCAGTGCTATTCAGGGGTTGTGGAGAAGAATACCAGCTCAACGGCTTTGTATGTGTGGTTCTCAACCCACCAGGTTTATCAAGCACCTCAGGCCCTCATTCATCACTCCAATGTAGTTCGAGGACAAAACCACTGCATGCAAGCAACCAAACAGCTATTCAAACTTTTACCGGGGAAAACACAGTCCAACAATCGTGGCCATTAACATCCCACGAGCAACTCTGAGCCCACAGCACACAATATTCACTGCAATCGCTAAAGGAAAATACACAGACCAGAAAATGGAAAGAGAACCGATTCTCAATCTGTGCATGAGGGGAGCAAGACATAGCTAAAACAAATAGCTGGAAATGCAGTCACGACCACGATTCCATGATGGAATAACAACCAACGAACCACAGAGGAAACACAACATTCTAATGCAAAATATACATTGTACAGGAATGACACAGTCGAAAATACGTGAAGGAATTTACCACCGGTGATCGGTGAGGAAAATCACAACAGTCTAACAATGGTAGGAAAAGACCAATGCTCTGCATGAACAAGGGAAGAAAATTCACAGACTAGCAAGGAGGTGTAAGAGGAATGGCGAACCCCCACATCATGGATTGTGGATCCTTTTAACTCAGCCCGTGTGAAGGTGCATGGATAGCCACCCTTCAGATAGTGGATCGACCATCCGCAATTCAGAAGGTGTGTTGTGTAGAGAGTGCAAGCGCATGGGAAGAATGACAATCCTGGCGTAGTGGTCTTGCTGTCAGTGAATAGACGCCCCACTAACAACCGAATGATTAAGGGTGGTGGTTGGATGAGACAAGGGAGGATGAGTGAAGAGAGTGGTGACACATGGCTCCCCCCCACCCATGGCTTAGGATTTAACTTTCCTCCTCCTTACCCTTAGGAAATCATGCCCCTTCTCAATTTAGTTGCCGCGAACATAGCTGGTTGGGTTATCATAATTAAAAGTGCATGTTTTGATGATGCCACAATTAAATATATACCATATGTCCCGATATACCATCGGTGACCATTCCAAATCAGAAACATAACATAACAAAATCTATGGTGGGGCCTTGGCCTTTAGCGTCGCACAAAGATTATTTACAATATATGCAAATGAGGTTAAAACCAGGGTATTACATTCCCCTCCCCCTTCAAAAGCATTGTCCTCAGTGCTTTACAAAATTTGAACAAAAATCTACACTGGTACCGCCTCAGTGTTCCCTGGGCTTAAACAAAAATGGATGTGCCAATCGCATCCCACGTAGCCTCTTCAGGTCCGTAGTGCTCCCATTGCACCTTTACCTGCCCTATGGCTCGATTCTGGAGCATTGTGACCTTCCTGTCGAGGATGCACATTGGTTCAATTTGCAACTGTCCCTTTGGTTCCACCTGGATCACATCCCAATTTATCACATGGTTATGATCATGTACATATTTCTTGAGCAAAGAAACATGAAAAACATTATGAGCTCTAGTACTAGAAGGTAATGCAAGTCTATATGCGACTAGCCCTATTCTTTCAAGCACTTCAAATGACCCGCAGTATCTAGGTGACATCTTGGCACAACTTCCAAGCTTCAACGAACTTTTCTTTGCCTTCACTCTAAGGTAAACATGATCCCCAACACCGAACTCTCTGTTCATCCTATGCTTATTTGCATAGATTTTCTGTCTGTCCTGTGTTGCTTTCAGATTCTTCCTGATCCTTACAACCTCTTGCTCCATTTCCTTGAGAAATTCTGGTCCAAGCACAACTTTGTTCACTGGGTTATCCCAAGTCAGTGGTGTCCTACACCTTCTTCCATACAAAGCTTCATATGGACTCATCCCCAAGGATGCCTACTGTCCATTGTTGTAAGCAAACTCTACCAAGTGTAAGTAATCTTCCCACTTGGTTGGTTTGTCCATCACATACATGTGAAGCATATCTTCAAGCACCTGATTAACTCTTTCTATTTTCCCATCTGGCTAAGGATGGTATGCAGTGCTAAAGTTTAACTTTGTACCCAAATCTGCAAACAACCCCTTCCAAAAATTGGAAGTGAACTTGACATCTCTGTAAAAAATTATTGCCTTCGGCAATCCATGCAATTTGAAAATCTCCTTCATGAAGATTTTTGCAATGTCATCAGTCTTGTGCATAGACTTCACTGGTATAAAATGTGTTGCCTTTGTTAACTTGTCTACCACAACCATGATGGAATCATGTTGTCTCCAAGTCATCGGCAATCCCATAATAAAATCCATGCAAATAACTTCCCATTTCCATTCCGAAACTGGCAAAGGTTGCAACAAACCTGCTGGATGTTGATGCTCAACCTTTACCTGTTGACATTTCATGCACCTTGAAATGTATTTCGCCATGTCCTTTTTCATTCCTGGCCAAAAGTATTGTTTTCTAGCTGTAGCAATTGTTTTCTGATATCCTGGGTGACTAGAATATGGAGCTTGATGGATTTCATCCATAACAACTCTCCTCAAATCTTCTACATTCAGAATATAAATTCTGCCTTTATAAGTGAGAATTCCATCTTCTTTCAATTTATATCCCTCATACCTCTTCTCAAGACCTTGCTGCCTCAATTTGTCTTTTACCTGCGCATATAATTCATCTTCGGCAACATGATTTGCAATCTGCTTGGTCAAATCTGATTGGCAAATACTCAGAGATGCCACATGCATTTCCTATACCTTCCTGCTGAGTGCATCAGCTACCTTGTTCTCTTTTCCCTTTATGTGCTTGATTTTGAAATCAAACTCACATAACAATTGCAGCCATCTCGCTTGCCTAGCATTTAGAGTAGGCTGATCAAACAAATACTTCAGTCCATAGTGATCTGTTTTGAGCTCAAATATTCTACCCATCAAGTAATGTCTTGACATATTGAGAGCATGTACTATGGCTGCAAGCTCTAAATCATGAGTGGCATAGTTCTTCTCATGATCCTTTAGCTTTCTTGATTCATAGCATATCACGTGGTTGTCCTACATAAGGACTCCTCCAAGCCCTTGTCCGCATGCATTGATACATACCACAAAATCTTTCTCTAGATCTGCAACTTTCAATACTGGTGCACTGGTGAGAAGATTCTTCAACCGTTGGAAGCTTTCTTCACAATTCGAAGTCCATTCAAACTTTATCCCCTTCTTTTGCAAAAAAGTGATGGCATGTGCAACCTTGGAAAATCCTTCAATGAATCTCCTGTAGTTTCCGGCAAGTCCCATAAAAGAGCTTACATCCGTCACATTTCTTGGAGTAGGCCAATTCATGATGGATTCAATCTTATCAGGGTCTACTGATATACCCTCTTTGGAGATAATGTGACCCAAGTATTGAATTCTATCCCTGTAGAAGTCACATTTGCTCAGCTTTGCATACAGGTGATGTTCCTTGAGCACTTGCAATGTCAGTCTCAAATGCTCTTCATGTTCTTCCTCATTCTTAGAATAAACAAGAATGTCATCAAGGAAGACAAGAACAAACTTGTCCAAATACTTACTGAAGACATTGTTCATAAGGCACATAAATGTAGTTGTTGCATTTGTGAGACCAAATGGTACCACTACAAACTCATAATGTCCATACCTTGTCCTGAAGGCTGTCTTATGAATGTCTTCATCCTTGATTCTCACCTGATGGTAATCAGAGCTCAAGTCAATATTGGAAAATACCTTTGCTCATCTCATTTGATCAAAGAGGTCATCAATCCTGGGCAAAGGGTATTTATTCTTCACAGTAACCTTGTTCCACTGTCTGTAATCAATACATAACCTGAGTGTACCATATTTCTTATTTACAAACAAAACCGGTGCTCCCCAAAAAGACACACTCGGTCGGATATACTTCTTTTCCAAGAAATATTTTTCAAAGTTTTTTCAGTTACTATCCATCAAGTAGCCTTCCCACTAAGTGCCTGCTGCATCGGAAGATATTGTCACTGAATCTTCCAATGGGCCGATAGTTCTGGCACTTAGAAAATTTTCTGAGTTTTCTTGCCACAATTTTCTGATTGCTGCTGGGCAGAAGGCAACCTGCCTCTACTATCTGATCTGTCATGGCCCATTCAGGCCCGCGCTACAACCAGATCTCTGATACCACACTGTAACGTCCTCGACCCTCCGACCGATGAAGAGGATGCTACTATACGTCAAATCATTCGAGCATCTAGCCCCATGAACATGAACATACATACATATAGTGCTGAAGCATGATACTTAAAACATAAAACATTTTACGAAGGATAATCATTCATATACACAATGGAAGAAAAACATATCAATCAGAATTCATGCATATATAGATCAACATTTAACATGTATATCATCATTCATCAATGGTAAATATGTAATTGCAGACACAAGTTAGGAAAGAGTACTTATCTTATAGAGAGCTTGTTCCACAACCAGCTATGTCGCTGCAACGTTCCACCCAACCATAGGCCCGTGTGCTCCTTAATCTCTCAGCAACACTACCACCCCTGAGCCGAGCATGATTCCCCAAGGAATAAGGAACTAGCAGGCTTACACGTAGCCAAGGATAACAACACCACTATGGTACACAGTTTAGCCAAGCCAACACAGTTGGGTTTATCAAGCGAACAACAAATCAACCAAGCCAACAATGCTGGGTTTATCAGGCCATCCAGGAGCTGGGAAAGGCTAATGCTAAGTTGGTGCACCAACACCAGAACCAGACTGGCCTCTAGAACACCCACACACACCCAACACAAGGAAATCCATTCTTTCTCTACAACGTAGTCCCTCAAACCCTGATCTCCCTTCCAGTGCTATTCAGGGGTTGTGGAGAAGAAGACCAGCTTAGCGGCTCTGTTTGTGTGATTCTCAACTCACCAGGTTTATCAAGCGCCTTAGGCCCTCATTCATCACTCCAATGCAGTCCGAGGACAAAACCACTGCATGCAAGTAGCCAAACAGCTATTCAAACTTTTAGCAGGGAAAACACAGTCTAACAATCGTGGCCATTAACAACCCATGAGCAACTCTGAGCCCACAGCAAACAGTCTTCACTGCAATCGCTGAAGGAAAATACACAGACCATAAAATGGAAAGAGAACCGATTCTCAATCTATGCATGAGGGGAGCAAGACACAGCTAAAACACATAGCTAGAAATGCAGTCACGACCACAATTCCACAATGGAATAACAACCAACGAACCACAGAGGAAACACAACATTCTAACGCAAAATCTACATTGTACAGGAATGACATAGTTGGAAATACATGAAGGAAGCTGCCACCGATGATCGGTGAGGAAAATCACAACAGTCTAACAATGGTAGGAAAAGACCAACACTCTGCGTGAACAGGGGAAGAAAATTCATAGACTAGCAAGGTGGTGTAAGAGGAATGGTGAACCCCCACATCATGGATTGTCGATCCTTATAAATTAGCCGGTGTGAAGGTGGATGGACAACCACCCTTTGGATAGTGGACCGACCATCCGCAATTCATAAGGTGCGTCGTGTTGAGAGTGCAGGGACATGGGGAGAATGGAAATCTTGGCGTAGTGGTCTGGCTGTCAGCGAATAGATGCCCCACTAACAACCAAATGATCAAGGGTGGTGGTTGGATGAGACAAGGGAGGATGATTGAAGAGAGTGGTGACACATGGCTTTTCCCTCCCCCCATGGCTCAGGATTTAAATTTCCCCCTCCTTACCCTTAGGAAATCATGCCCCTTCTCAATTTAGTTGCCGCGAACATAGCTGGTTGGGTTATTTAATTAAAAATGCGTGTTTTCATGATGCCACAATTAAATATATTCCGTATGTCCCGATATACCATTGATGACCATTCCAAATCAGAAACACTACATAACCAAATCTATGGTGGGGCCTTGGCCTTTAGCTCCGCACCAACATTATTTACAATATATGCAAACAGGGTTAAAATCGGCATATTACATTTCGAGCCCAAGATGGATTCCATGCTATATATTTTGTTGATTGGGCATTGTAACCAGAAAAACCAAAATGGGCATGTCGTTCTCCATGGGTTGCAGAGAATCTGAGTGATGTGGACTTCAGATCCAGAGGATTCGATGGTTTGACCATAACAACCACTCCAAACAAGAAACTAATGATATGGGTTGATTTGTTTTGAGCCCAAGATGGATTCCATGCTATATATTCTATTTATTGGGTGATGTAACGAGAAGAACCAAAATGGGCATGGCGTTCTCCATGGTAAATAGATCCTGGGATGACACAAGATATTAATACATTATGTTGATTGTATTGGAGATAACATGAGGGAGTTGTGAGACTATGTTATTTGCTTAATTTCATATGCAAATGAGAGGTATGAATCTTATTTATTTGAATCTTAAGTTTACCAAATTCAATTCAGTGTTTATCAAATTAGATTCAGTTTGAAGTTTCATTTTTATCATATTTGTTTCAGTTAAAAAAAACAATTTAGGAATGGTATGCCCCTCTCTTTAGAGCAGTATTAATTAGTGGGTGTGCTTAGTCACCTTCCAGTGATAGATTCATTGATTCACTTATATAACACGATTAATATACTTGTTCAATAGGTAAACATATTTCCTATGATGTTGTTGGGTACTATGTATTTACTCGCCATTCTCCCAGTAATCTCGAGTCTCCCTCCCCTTTGAGCCTACGGAAGAGGGCTCTACCCTTTCCACTAAAGAACTTAACAAATGTAAGAGTAATTATAAATGGTAAGATTCGCGCCAGTAGAGTCATTAATTCTAACAGATCTATATTTCATATTTTAGTTGTTTGTAATTTCATTTTGAAAGTTAGGAATAAGTGGCTTATATTTCAAGAGCCTCTTTACTTACGTGAAAACGTTAACTATGTGCTCTTGAAATTTTTAGGGAAATGTGGAAATTAGATGGTTATATTGTTTGGAAAGGTTTATGTGAAGACAAACTAAGAATTTTACATCTCATCTATCATTTTTACTATGAAATTCATGACGTAATCATCCATTATATAAGACTATAGATCACCACAAACTATGCAACAAAGAAACCTGCATTAGGGCAATTTATGTAGCTTATTCATTGCATCTTTATACTTCACATGCTAAGAATTCCGGATTTAGAAAAAGTTCGAGTTTGATCCCCGTAAGTATTATTGGTTAGAGGGATAATTTTTCCTTTCACACGGTGAAAATGGGGGATTATTGTCCAGGTTAGTTTTAGGTTAATTTTGGAAGCCTGGTTTTCCCCCAGTGGGAATGGCGTCTTATGTTTGGCAAGATGCTAGATTTTAGGGTCTTTTAATGTTTATTTTTTAAAATATGTGCAATTTTATATTTTTTTTCAGAAATATTTATATTTGTAATTTTTATATTTATGCATTTTAATTTTATAGTATAAAATTATGTTATTTTAAATATTGATATTTTTTATTTTCCCAAACTATATATTTATTCTAACTGCAGCCTTCATAGACTTGTATCTATCACTAGTCGATCAACATTATCTTTGACACTAGTTGATCTACATTATCTCTATGAAGAATTGTATATGTCACTATTTGATCAACATTATCTCTTCATTCATAAATTAGTGGCACCCTCTTCCACTAGTGGATCATAGTGTTTTATTAAAAAGGACACAACAAGGTGACCTTTGCTTTAGTTGCCTAAGTAATATTCATCAAAATGGAAGTAGGTGTTGTAGGAGGCTTGTAGCTCTTCTTCACCTTCCTTTTTTCTTTTTTTTCTCTCCTTGTTTCTTGAATGTGAAACCTGCAAACTTCTTTTCTCGTACCGTTCTTGTTTCGTGTTCCATTTCTCGTTTCACATTTCTTGTAACATAGATTTCTGTAAATACAGAATCATTTGCTATACAATATCTCTTAAAATATACATTTTCTCATATTTAACTATGTTTATGAAGTATCTATTAATATCCAAATTCATGGTAAAATATAGATCGACAAAGGTACACATTTAAATTTACATTTTTGCAATAAGTGCATATCTAACAATTTCCTGACATGGCCGTAGGTTTGTATGGTTAGGTCAAATAGGAATTTTATAGCTACCAGAATTAACCAAAACCCATGGGAGTCATTATGGATACTAGATCCATTCTTTTAATTACCTTCAGTCCAGGTTTAACCCTTAACTAGATAAAGGGAAAGCAACATAAAATAATACCATTTTACAGCCATTAACATGAGTGCATTTTCACCTTTTTACAACCATTAATATGAGTGCATTTTAACCAAAATAATTGCAAGAGTATCAATACACAACATAAATTATGCCAATAGATGTGACCTATCAATTCGTTAAGATTTGTTATTGCTACCGAGACTTTCTTTTATTGCTGAAACTTTCACTGCAAGATCCTGGATGAATTGCGAATCATGCTAGACCTACCTTTTTCCTCCCTACCATACCCTAACGACTGCTCTCCTTCTCCCGGGACCCCCGAGCTTGACGAGGATGTCAATACTTAGCTAGAAAATGAAGTACGATGCCATACTATTGTTGGGAGGCTCCCAACCTCTCTCATGAACCACACCCTCACCATAGTCGCCTCAGAGAGTCACAAAACCATATTTGTGCTCCAAAACTATGGCAAATCATACACCAAAGACTATCTAGAGCTTGTGCTCCCTCTTTCCTTTTATTTACCTTCCTTTCCATGCATTTCATGCATCACTTTTAGTTAGTTAATTAATTAATTTATTTACCCACCCACTTTTTTAGTTATCATAAGCTCTCTGGTTCTTTTTCCATTAGTTAGGATTTTACTTTAATTCAAGTTCCTTGATTTATTATTTTAACTATTTGTCTCAATTTATCTTTATTTAGCTTCATTTAATTTGTATTATTATTTTTAATTATTCTAATTATTTTTAAATTTAACTTACTAAAAATTCTTTTTAAAGGATTTATTAATCCCTCCTCCCCCTGATTCAAAATTAATGTTGATTATCATCACACTCTTGTCACGACCAAGATTATCAAGGTGCTATGCTTCCTGCATGCTCGTTCGATAATTCCCACAGGCGGGGCGTTGGTATGATAGCTGAGCCAATGTTACCTCAATCCGCCTACCCTGTGGAGGGTCAGGTGGTTCCTGGAGCAGTAGGTCGAATCCTTATTGTGTGCTCCACACTACAATTTTTGTGAGTGGCTGACTCACAACCTACCCTCATGGTACGCACATATGATGAGATGGAATTTTTCTCATTCTATTCAAATCCCATTGCGTTGTCCATTTTCTAGCCTTACAATTATAATTTTCCAGCCCCATCACATGATGTGGTTCGATTAGGAATCATAATCTCATCACCTTGTTGGCACCCCAACAACTCCCCTTGATTTTTCAAATGAAAGGGACTCCTATTGTAAATTTTTGTAAATATTTGGCTTTCGATGTTCTTTCATTTTACTTTGATTGATTGGGCTTGTGATTTCATTTGCTTCCTTGGTCTGATCTCTCGCTTTCTATGTCTCCTTTTCTTCGACTTGAATCTTATGGAAGATGATTTAATGGGCTTACGCTTTCTCAAGTCTTGGCTTTGGATTGTTCATAGTCGATTCTTCTGTTGGTTTTTCGTGCGATTATAATTTGATATGTCATTGTGCCAAGGAAGTTAGAGAAAATTCATAATCATTTTATTACGTCACTTAACTAATTGTTTTGCTGATATTTTATCATTTTCTTGTGGTTAAACAATACTTGCATGCCCTTATCCAAGCTATCCACAATCTTCCCAATTTTAAGTTTATCATGCATAATTGATTTGTGAGTATTTTGAAGGATCATGGAAAATTAACTACAAACCCAATTTCTTTATTTTCAACATTTCATTTATATCTTAAAGCGTTTCATATTAAAGAGTTAGGAGAAACTTTCACTTTTGGAATTTACATGATATATGATTTTTATCCTTATCTTTAAAATTTCATTTTCCATGATTTTTAACCTTTTAGAATTAGTCTTCTTTTAAATATTTATGCCTATTAATAAAAGTTTTGGTAATCTTATGGTTTTCATTAATTTAAAATAAAAGAACTTTAAAAAACTAAATATTAATATAATATTTGAAATTGTTTTTTATGAGTTCTCTTATTAAAACTTTAAGTTTACCACATATACTTATAATACTTGATCTTATCTTAATGGTGGATTACATTAAAATTGCAAAACCAAATGAAACATTCTCTCATTTGAAGCAAAACCATCATATGGTTAATTATTACCTTTTGACATGATTTTCTCAAATAATTTATTTGAAGACTAATCTAAAATATTGGAAAAACGGGATTACATTTTAAATTAATTTATCAAACATATGTCACCTTTACTCATTAGTTAACATTTTATATATAAAGAACCTTAAGTAACTTACTCATTGGTCAATTAGAAAAGAAAACAAATATAAGTTTCAAGTAAAGCATGTTATGTTTTATGAATAGAATATTAAAGTTTGTTCTTTTTCAGGAATTTTGAGTGAGGAAGATAGCCTCATTAGAGAACAAAAACTATCATATGAGGTTTTACACTAGCTAATCAAAGTGATAACAGGTTAGCTCCATAAGAATCTGGTATTTGCATAAGTATCCCATGTATCTCGAGGAGGTTATAATGCCTGAGATCATAAAAAAAAATTGTGGAGATTAATACACCATCCCCTCAAGAATTTAATACATACAAAATAAACTCTAGCTGCCATCAAACTACCAAAACTATCCTTTACTCCAATCATGGTCCACTATCACATATTTTAGTTATAATTAACGAAATGGATAGACCACAGAAGTATCAAGGTATGGGATCATTCTAACTGTCAAGCGAATCTACCAGTGAATCGTGGAGATTTTAGGTATTAATGTAGAAAACATTAAATATCAAGATTGGTGTCTAAGAATAAGCAAAGATTTGCACAACCAAAAACTTGATGGCAGTAATGGATCAACCATGGAGTAAACGTGCCGATACATGTTGAAGAAAGCATATCTAGAATATCACAAGTGTACTAATTCATAGAGCTGAGATCATCACGCATCAGATCAAGGAAGAAGTTTCAACTTGATTGTGAAGTGTGAGAGCCAAATTTTTCTGCCATAGAATCGCATCGAGAATTTAATGGTTTATCTAAATTACATACTTGATGGTGGAATGACAGAAATGATAGATTGAGAGAGAGTAATTCTTTATTTTTCTTGTTTATCATTCAAAATATTTCTCTATTTTATTGATTATTTTTAATATATATGTTGCAAGAAAATATTTGGTTTTTCTATCACATTATCTTTCTCGAAAAGTCTTTCATTTGTTTTCTTTATATTTTTACAGGTTCATGTTCCATCATGAAGATGCGTTGAAACAATTTGATGGTGTGGAAACCAGTTCAATAAATGAGGTGGATTAGGGATCATGAATTTCAAACTTTTGAAAAATAATGTGTGCACTCGACGGTCCAGTTCATTGGATACTCCTTATAGCTGAAAGAACAAGCATTAATTTGCCAAATTAAGCAGAAACAAATGCGATCTATTTTCCAGCGAAGGAAGCTGTTACACTAACTTGGAAGAATATCTCTAGATCTCAGGCAAGCATATTGATGATTCACAAAAATGCCAGCAAATGAAGAGATCAACCAAACACATAAGACGGAGGTCATCTCGAGTAGTTGAAGAAGGTTTTCAAAGGTAGGTTGAAATGATAAATGCAGCTCATCAAACAGAAACAAGATTCGCGTCATTTTTCAAGTGTTAAATTTTGGCAGCGAACTGGGATCGAATAAAGGAGAAAATTAAAATTTTGAGATAGGGGTTTTTTGCAGAACGGGTTCATTTACTTGACCATGAGGATTTTCCTCAAACCAATGAACCATCTGAGAGATATCTGAGGTGCATTGGACACATTTTTATTGATGGCGACTAGCAAAGAAACTGAGTTAAGTTTTTGTTTTTGTTTTTTCCTATTTAAACAATGGCAGTTTTTGGCCAGGGGGGGGAGCTACAGTTCCGAAATGTTGTTGCCAAAGAGCTGTACGATATTCATTCTTTTGTAATTTTAATATTCCAAAGGAAGAATCAACGATCCTCTCTGCTAGTGTGTTTTTGGATACGGAATAAAATCCTGTATTGCTTCTAGTCAGGCGTAATCGGAACCAGAGATCACTACCATTGCAATCACTCTCATAGTCGACCGTGATTTTTAAGATTTATTTTAATTTTAATATAGTTGAATACAAATATGATAAGATATGTTACTCTCTTTTGAAGGTTAAACATTTCTTATTTTATCAATTACTTGAAGTGATTGCAAATTTGATGTGTAAATACTATTTATAGGATTATTGATTAATCTTATGGTATTCATGTGCTTCAAATGTTTACTGTTTAATTAACTTTGTTTTTAAATAAGACAGTGAACTAAAATCATATCGTTTCACATGTCAAATTCAATTATGCTCCTGCGCGTAGGATAGATTAGGTAGAGTTAATTTTTCAAAATTAGATTTTAATTTTATCTCATGTTGAAAGCTACAGTTTAGCAACCATTAATCCTGTGAGATTTAGTAGCTGCTAAATCTGTGTGTTTCCAGCTAGTTAACTTGCACTTAGATTTATTTTAGTTTACATTTCTTAGCTAATTTTAGCACATGTTGAATTAGGCATATTAAGTTAGTTGTTTAAATTATTGGATAAACTCTTATTTCAAAACAAAACCAGAATTGAGACTCTCCTTAAGAGAGCAACACATAAAGTAGACATAATAGTTAAACTTCATTCAATAGTCATTCATAGGAAATTCTTTTAGTTCGTAGATAAATAAAATAGATGTAATTTTATTAATAGATTATTATTTACATTTAGTTTTAATAGTTTTAATTGCATTAATTATAATTCAATAGCATAAAGTATCAAATATATTTTCCTAGGTCTAAATGTAATAAACATAAGATTATTGATCTTAGTGCTACCTACAGGTTATTTTCTCTTACTCTCAAAGGACGGATCAAATGTTGGTTGGAAACATTTCCACCTAATTTCATTTTTACATGGTTTCAATTTGCACATGAATTTTTAGATGCTTTTCAGGATTATGATTCTAATAAACTATGTAGTGAATTCCAGGCTCTTCGAAGGAAGAAAGGTGAGTCTTCAGAAGACTTTTCAGTAAGAATTTCTCATATCCTTTGCAAATTTCATATTACTAATTTACCTTCTGAATCTGATCTTTTAAATATTGTTTTCAACTCTCAAGTTCCTCTTATTCAACAAAATCAAGACGTTTGTCAAAAGGATGTTTCAACAAATCATTTACCAACCCTTCTAGAAACTTCTTCCTCTGTCATTGATTCAGATACTTCGATAAGTTCTACCCAACCCCAAGGTGACAAGATCGAAGTAGAAGAGGTACCAACTCCTTTCGATCATTATTCTCTTCTTAAAGGAGAAAAACATACTTCCTTTACCCAAAATCTTGAACCTATATTAAATGGGGAAGAACTTATTTACGATGAATTTATTTGTACAAATAAGGAAGTGGATTATCTTGATGAACGACAATATTCAGATTCTTTTGTTACAAAAATAGATCAATATGAATTAATTATAAATCAAACTACATGTTCATCTTTGCTGATTTTTGTACTAATTTTTCTTCTGACTCAAATATCAATGAACACAAATATATTAATAATAATTTTATGTGTTCTTATACTTTAATAGAACATATGGGAGAAGATGACGTGACTCTTATTTAGTCAACTAAATATTCTTCACGAAAAGAGATTAATCTTTTTCAAGCAAAGATTGATAAAAGTTTTAATTTACATGAAGGATTATCAATTAATGTTGATCTCGAATCAATTTCATATGGAATGCTTAAAGGTACATCACCAAATTATATTGAAAATAATCAGGTAATAAAAGAGAAATTTTTAGGAAATATTAAGGATCTTTTTAAATTGAGAGACTCTTTTAATTTGCTCACTTCTAATTCTTACTTTTCTATTTATCCTGATTTATTTTCTGATTTTGATATGTGTAAGATTCCATTTGAATTATCTAACTATGTGATTTCAAAATCACATTTTTATGAGATGTCTAACATTGATGATTCATTTATTAAGCATGAGTTTGAGGGATTGGGACATATTTCATTATTAAATCATCATTCGATACAATATTTTAAAGAGAAAGAAGGTCTATTGCAAGATGGTTATGCTCAACCAATTTTTGATGAGATTAACACACCAATTCTTGTTCAAACTCAAAATGCTTGTTCTCATCAGAATCATATATATGAGAGATCTAATTTAATTGATGATAGTAAAATATTTGTCGAAGAGTTTCTTATAACTCGTGATCACCAAAAGATTACATATTTTTCATTCGATTAATCTTTAGTTGTAGATCCTCTAAACAAGATTACTTCTTTCGATATTGGCCAACTACCGATTCATTCACCTATTACATCATTTCATGATCCTACTTTGTATTTGAAACCAATTCTTCCACTTGTTAATGTGAGTAATCCTAGTTATTTAATTCCTCAAATTGATTCGCCTAAGATATGTTTGCCACCTATGGATTTGATGTTGTTAGATTATACTTTACATTCTAAGTTTTATGACAGGATTGCAGAGTGGCTTGAAAATTCTTATCTCAAAAGGTTTGAAAAATTTGGTAAATTTGTCTTATCATTATATGTAAATAGAGTTTCAAATGGTAAGGATGATATATTTCTTTTTGGTTTTCTCTTATTATCATATCATTTCTGGTTGCTGTTAGGAAAACATGTCATTCTTACAGGATTAGAAATGCTTCGATGGCTTCATTGGATATTTCATTTTACTTGATTTTTGTATATCTGATTTCATTGTACATATGTACATATTCAGTTTAGGAGTAATTCTAGATTTAGTTTAGGTTTGCTTTTCTTATTATTAATTTAGTTCATTTTCAATAATGTGGAGTTAATAAAGAATGTACAAATTTCAGGATGAAGACGAAATGTCATTTAGGGAAGTACTCATTATCCTTTTATCTCTTTTGATTATTTTCACTTACTATCAATAAATAATTATTACTGAAATGTTTACATAAAATGAATAGTAAGAGGTTTTAGTCATACATAATTTGGTACTCTTCTAAATACGATTCACTCATCCTGTATTTATGCTCACAAAACTGTACAACTTAGACTTTTCATTTTTCCTTTTGTAAATAATGATGAATAAAAGGATTTGACTTACTCAATCTTCTCATCGATTAATTAAATGAGTCCTGAAAGAAAGAAGAAATATTTTAACAATTGACTGATTCTGCAATATTCAAATATTTTTGAAACTTTACATCAATAATAAGTTTATGATACTTTTTGTGAAAATCACCATTTTGACATGCATATTATATTTCTTTCTCCTATTTTCTATTTTATATTGACCTTTATATTGCATATTCTATTTCTGTCTCGTAATATAACTGCATTCACATTTGACCATTGCCGACATCATTTTCATAATCATAATTAATCATCATGTAATAGTATGTCAATGCAATTCCTCTTAAGTTATTTTTCATAAGAAAATAATTGTTTCACACATATCCATGTCATTTGAAACCAGATGCCCTAAAAAAGACGTCCATACATAGTTTTAGATACCAAACCACAAAGAACTGGGTTATTCATCACTAAATGCCCGTAAAGAATAGTTATCATAATGTCAATGTTTTAATTGTAATATAATTAATTAGTTTTCAATGACTAAGAGTGCCTCTGAATCCATCTGCAACATTAAAATTTATGAAATTGTAAAAGAAAATTACAATTTCGTGAATTTTAAGAATGAAGATGGATTCAAAGACTACTTTTACGAGGGTCTCTAGTGAATCCATCTACAACGTTATAATTTACAAAATTGTAAAAGAGAATTACAACTTCATAAATTTTAATGCTGCAAATGGATTCATAGGCCCCTTGTTGGTTATGGACACTGATCTTCCTGATTCAGAGATGTTATTACTTCGGTCGTGTTTGAATCCCAACAACTGACAGGGACGTGTGGGGGGGGTTACCCTCAGCTATAGTATTCAAGGGGGTCTAGGTGAGAGGGGGTTGGTGATTTAATATCAAACCATTCGGTTTGTGATGGTAGGTTAAGGATGGTTTATAGGATAATCGAACTCCGTCATCGTGATAGATAGATCTAGGTTTTACAATTTAACACCTACGATGAACATTACTGGGAAGCATGAGTAATACGTAATATACCACAGTTGTAATCTAATATCATCTATGTTTTTGAAAAACTATATAATTATTTACCATATTTCAATAAAATCCATAACCAATTGCTATACGAATATATCTTAAAATATATAATTTCTCATATTTAACCATGTTTATGAAGTATCTATTAATATCAAACTTCGCAGTAAAATATGGATCAGTAGATATGCACATTTTAATTTACATTTTTGCAATAAGTGCATATCTAACAATTTCATGACATGGCCACAAGTTTGGATGGTTATGTCGAATAGGCATTATATAGCTACTAGAATTAACCAAAACCCATGGGAGTCATTATGGATACTAAAACCATTCTTTTAATTACCTTCAATCAAGCTTTAACCCTTAACTAGATAAAGGGAAAGTAACATAAAAAAATATCATTTTTCAACCATTAACATGAGTGCATTTTCACCATTTTACAACCATTAATATGAGCGAATTTTCACCCAAATAACTGCAAGAGTCTCAATAAACAACATAAATTATGACAATAGATCTGACTTGTTAATTCGGCGATATTTGTTATTTCTACCAATACTTTCTTTTGTTTCTGAAATCTTCATCTCAAGCTCTAGGACAAATTTCCAATTAAGCTAGACCCACCGGTTTCCTCCTTACCATACCCTAACAGGTACTCTCCTTCCCCTGGGACCCCTGAGCTCGACGAGGTTGAAAATACTTATCTAGAAAAGGAAGTACACCACCATACTGTTGTTGGGAGGCTCTCAACCTATCTCACATCGCATTGAACCAAACCCTCACTACAGTTGCCTCACATATTCACAAAACCATATTTGTGTTCCAAAACTATAGCAATCATACACTAAAGACCAATCTGGAGCTCTTGCTCCCTCTTTCCTTTTATTTACCTTTCCTTTCCATGGATTCCATGCATCACTTTCCATTAATTAATTAATTAATTTACTTACCCAACCACTTTTTAGTTATCATGGGTTCTTTGATTCTTTTTCCATTAGCTAGGATTTTACTTTCATTCAAGTTCCTTAATTTACTCTTTTAACTATTTTTCTCAATTTATCTTTATTTCGCTTCATTTTTTTTAATTAATTAATTATTTTTAAATTTAATTTACTAAACATTCTTTTTAAACATTTTCTTAAGCCCCCCTCCCCCTAATTCAAAATTAATGTTGATTACCGTTGCACTCTTGTGACGACCAAGATTATCAAGGTACTATGCTTCCCACATGCTGCTTCCAATAATTCCCACAGGAGGGGAGTTGGTATGAAAATTGAGCCAATGTTACCTCAATCCACCTACCCTATGGAGGGTCAGGTGGTTCCTGGGGAATAAGGTTGAATCCTTATTGTGCGCTCCACATTACAATTTTCGTGAGTGACTGACTCACGGCCTACCCTCACGACACACACATTTGATGAGATGGAGTTTTTCTCACTCTATTCAAATCGCATCATTTTGTCCATTTGCTAGCCTTACAATTATAATTTTTCATCCCCATCACTTGATGTGGGTCGATTGGAAATCATAATCTCATCACGTGCACATAAAACAACACGTGCATCAAATCGTATACACAAGATTTCAATCATAATATGAACATCAAATCAACATCAACTATCAAGGGTTCTTGACTCATCCAGAGTCCATGCACGTCATAGATTATTGGCATCAAACATTACATAATTAAATCATACTATAAATAATATTGATATCACTTTCAATAGTTCTCGACTCATCTAGAGTCCTTGTATAATAATGCTTTCTCGCGCTTCATGTACATGCCTTCCCTTTCACACTTGAGGATAGGATGGAAATATATTTAGAATTAGTAGCCACATATTGAATTTAATTTAATTGAATGGATTGATTTATATATATCTCTCCTCTTTAGCTCTTCCCTTATACCTAGAATTGTCATGAACTGTCTGCCATATGCCTAAGTGTATAGGGGCCTACCCTCTTTAGACTGAAATCCTAGGAGCATGGCTTAGAAGGATAGCCATGCCCAACCTCTTATGAAGACATGATGGATGCTAGGAAACATATTCAATCCACAAGTGGTTCACTATCAATGCAATATCATATCACATCCATTCACATTGGGGGCTTGAATACTCCCAAAAAATTCAAAAAAATATTTCCCCGTATTAAGGGGTCAAGGGGGGTTTTTAATTTGACATAGTAATATATATATATATTGGGGGTTATTTTCATGGGGACTTCACTTAGTGAACCTCTCACATAGCACGTACGATCATGGGATATTAAAGAATACCCTTAATTTTGAGAGATACTGACCCAAACTCTTTTTGTTGAAACCCCCTCCCAATACTTAAAACCTCCTCCCCACCCATTTTTATACCTCAATCCTTATAAACCACCCTACCCACCCCCACCTTAAACCCCTCGCCCCCCCAATAATTGCAATATATTGGTTCAATTTTTGATAATTTTAAAACCCACAATATGAACTAACGTGTAAGGATATTGGCCAACAAGTGAAGCCCCCGTGGTTATTTTATTTGGGTGGGATGATGAATGACGTACAAATCATTGGATGGATTCATACCTCCAAATCATGGGATAAATTCATACCTTCGTATCATGAGTTGGATTCATATCTGTCTTAGTTTTTTTTAAGGAATAACCTCCAAATCATGGGCTAGGTTCATACCTCTAAATTACAAGATGGATTCATACCAGTCATAACTAGCACTAAGGAATAACCTCCAAATTGTGGGTTGGATTTATACCTTCAAATAATGGATTGATTCATATTAGTCCTGGTTTCTTGAGTGCTCAAATATTATAAGATAACTATATTTGTGTTATTGGAGAAAGATCATAGAGTTTTTTAATTCAGAATGTAATAGTTCATGCATACTTCTATGTTGGAACAAACATTATAACCAGTTTTCATTCCTTTGCATGATGAGATATGATGTGTGCCTTCGCTTCATCATTGCCTACATTTGAGATTCAAAGTTTGAAATATGATATAAATGGGGTGTTAAAAATGAATTAGTAAAAATGGATACCTACAATATTCGTTGAAACTAGGTGTTTTCTTAATTGGAAAGGTATATTTGGAGGGGGGTTCAACAATATAATTTTAGGAGGCATTTTCCAATATTTAGTGAAATTAGGGATACTATTTAATATCCTTTGAATGATCATGCTATGTAACAAGTTCATTGAGTGACCCCCCGTGATTCAATCTGGGAGCATTTTTCCCAATCTTGCCAGTTGTCAGTCTAAGCTAGTCAGTGCAGCAAGAACCTCTACTTAGTGTAGGAAACTAAAGTGTGCCTGAAGCTATAATATGTGCTCGATATTACATGCCCATGAGTTAGTTGTGACCCATTTTACATGGTAAGTTGTTTATGTCCCCATTTGGACATTACCTATTGTGCGTGCCTAGGATTTTATAATTTACCAACATTTGCAATACCCCATCCTAGCAAGATGTGTTCGTTCCATGTTCTACATGAAATATCCATGCACAATGGGTTTGTATGTTACTAATAACAACCCTTTACCTATTATGGTACTTAAGTTTCCACTGGGTACTCTATTTTACTTAATATGTGTGTCCCTTTACTATTGGCTTGATTGAGTAAATTCAGTAAACTTCTTCTTCTATTACTTGATTTGTTTCTGGTATTTAAAATGGAAGGTCTAAGTATATATTTTATCTACACTAATGATGGATGAAATGTTGGTGGATCAAATTAAGCTCGACCTAGGATTGTTGCTTTCTCTATCACTCATATGAGGTCAACGTTTTACTTTGACTATACTCGCTTTAGTGCCGCTAAAACTTGGGAAACAACTGGTTCAACCGGTGCCTTTGCCCCTTTCTATTACTTTGTTCTGGTTGATGCTTAACTGACCCTATAAAAATTAACATCATTCACTGGTGGATATGATGTTTCCACTACTAAATAAAATATGTAATGAGGTTCACAAATTAAGTGCATGAGAATCGTTGATGGTGGTCATATAGTTAAATGTTGGCAGGATGGATTGCGATATACCATCAGAGTACATGCTAGATATCACATAACTTTTTTCAACATTCAATCTTTGCTGATACCATCAAATGATTCTTCATTCATAAATGCAAATAATAATATAACTACATTCACATTTGACCATTATCGACATTGTTTTCATAATCATATCTAGTACACGTGAACATTTTTCCCATGGCAAATTGTTGCTATACCAACACTTGTCTGTCGCTATAGCGATGAATAGAAGCCCAATTTTTTGTCGCATTAGCCACACTTTAAATATTCCATCGGTATAGCGATAGAACATCGATCAAACATGGTGATTGTGGAATTTTCTTCAAAAACCAATAGGCGTCAATATAGAGACGTTGATGTGTTGCTATAACAATGGCATGGCGTCACTATAGTGACATTTGATTGTGGAAAAATCAAGCGGTTAAGTCATATTCCGTCGCTTGAGCGATGTTTGGGAATCGCTATAGCGACGAATTATTGTGGAAAAATCAAGTGACTAAGACATATTACATTGCTTGAGTGATGTTTTTGCATTGCTATATCGACAGAATATTGTGGAAAAATCAAGCGACTATTCATATTGCGTCGTGGGAGTGACGTATAGTTGTCGGTATAGAGACATACATTGGTCACAATAGCGACATATATGTGTTGCTATAGGCACAAAAGTATGTTTCAACCAAGAAACGACCAAGTCCTTTTCATTTTCTATAGCAACGATATATCATCATTATGGAGACTGTTAGAATAATCAACCCATAGTTAGCTACCTTAGACATTAATTAATCCATTTTTGTCCTATTTGCCTAGTTTCCAATATTCCACTTTATGCAAGTTGTCTTCCACATGTCCTAGAAGTCAAAATTGCTAAAACTAAGTCATGGAGCGCTTGGGAAACCTCCTAGAATCCATATTTAGCATATCTGCTTTATTCTAGATCCTCCCTAGCGCATATCAGCTTTTTCTGCTAAGTTGCCTGCTTTATTGAGATTTATGGAAAAAGGGAAAGTAAGACTAGGTGTAGCTGACTTGTTTTTTTCCCTCATCATCCTCCATTATTTTCAACTAATAAAATAATGTATGAGTTGTATTTCCATCACCTATTAGCTTTCCTACTTGAATTTTCCAATTCGTGAGCGTCTAGGTAGATTTGGAAACTGCTTTATGCACCTATAGGGGATTTGACTAGATTTAGTAAGCCTACTTTTTGACAATTTCAAATGGTATCCTTATGCATTCAAATATCTCGTGTAATTATATATTGCAGAAGCCTATGAATTCATAAGGTTGGCTATTGTACACTTATTCAACATAGATTAGTGTTATGCTCCAATTTCAGTCTCCTTTGTGTGTAAATTTGCATGTTTGATTAGCAATTTTGTGAGTGCAATTGTTCTATCACTTGGGGTCAATTTCCACATGGTATCAGAGCCTTTTTAGATTGATTTCTCTTCTTCCATATTACTATTGCAGGTTTGACATCTTGACTGGGAGCATTCTGCTGATTGAAGGGCACAGTTCAGAGCTATGGATCAATCTCAGAAGATCATCTTGACTCCATTTAATTTCTTTGAATGGAAAGTAGAGATAGAGATACTGTTGAGAGCGAAGGGTCTCTATAGGATGACTATGGAAACTGAGGCAGAGCCTAATGTAGCTACAGAGAAAATTAAATGGCACAATAGGAGGGATGCGGCCTATGGTATTCTGTGTTTGAGCATATCCAGAGACCTCCTCTTCTATCTTGATGGATTGACATCACCTAATGAAGTGAGGGAGAAGCTTGTAGAGATTTTTGGTAATATAGATGAGATGAGAGGACATCAAATCGATAATGAATTGATCTCTTTGAGTCCCAGCAACTTCGAATCCCTGCAACTCTACTTTTCCAAGTTTAAAGCCCTTGTTTTGCAACTAAAACAGTGTGGAATTGAAAATAAGGAAGAGCAGCTAGTTTTGGCCATACTCTCGAAGCTTGGACCTGACTATTCAGTGTTTTTTTCAACCTTCCATGCCACCAAGTTGACAGCTCGAGCCTAGAATATGCCTAAGCTTGCAGAGTTCATGTAATCCCTCACACAAGAACAAGATAAACTGGTGATGATGGGCACCATCAAACCTTCCAAAGACTAAGATTTGGTTGCTGGGGATTCGAGGGTGGATTCAAAAGGCAAGAAGAAAGCTAAGAAACCACCTGAGCAAAAGAGAGATAAGAACAAGTCTCAAGAGGATCCCCAAGGCTCCAAGAAGAACTTCCAGAAGAAGAAGAACAAAGGAGAAATGGGCACGAAATGAGCAAGTGCACATACTGTAGTAAGGGCTATCATCATGAAAGCTCCTGCATGAAGAAGCAAATTGACATGTTGACCCAACTCCTGGAGAAGAATAACATCTCCCTTCTTGATTGCTGAAAGAAGAGGGAAGGAGGATCAAATTCAGAGGACAAAGAGAGAGTACATGCATTGGTTGCTGGCACATCAAGCTCACCTAGCTTCATCATAGAATCTGGAGCTTCAAGACATATGGTTTCGGCCAAGGAGGCATTCTCCTCTCTTGACATGTCGAAAGGTCCACCAATAGTGCTGGGAGATGACTCTCTCACTGATAGTTTGGGAAAAGGAAGGATTGATCTTGACCATGGTAAGTTCAGTAATCTATTGTATGTTCTAGGTCTTGCCTCTAACCTCTTGTCAGTGTATCAGATGACCCACACAGGGTCTCCAAAGAAGGTCATATTCTTCCCTGATGATGTTGAGATCACAGAGATCTTGAATGTTAAAGTCATTGCAAAAGGAGTTGTAGATCACACTTCGAAGGTATACATGTTTTCACATTTTCTGCCCTACTCAAACCCCTCTGCTCTTCTGATTCATGCTAATGAGACAAGCAAGATTTGGCATGAAAGATTTGGCCATCTTAAATATAAGTATCTTTCTGATCTAAGTGAAAAATACATGGTCATAGGGTTACCAAAGATTAAATTTTCCAAGGGAGTCTGTCAAGGTTGTATCCTAGGAAAACACCCAGAGCATAAATTTGAGAGAGCTAGTCATGAGAGAACCTCAGCACCTCTTGATTTGATCCACAGTGATGTTGCTGGTCCATTTCCTCATATGTCAATGAGTCAAGCCAAATATTCATTGACCTTCATAGATGAATTTTCCAGGTATTGTTGGATTTACTTCCTGAAGCATAAGTCTGAAGTTTTTGGCCTCTTTAAAGTCTTTAAGGCTTTGGTTGAAAACTAGTCTGGGAGGAGACTCAAGATCCTCAGATATGAAAATGGTGGTGAGTATGTCAAGTTTGAGCTCATTCAATATTGTGAATATTTAGGTATTCAGATGCAGCATTCAATCCCTTACACACCATATAAAAATGGTGTTGCTGAGAAAAAGAACAGATCACTGAAGGAGATGAAAACCTGTATGATGGAGGCTAAGACTTTGCAACCAAATTTTTGGGCCGACGCTATAAACTGTGCATCCTATATCCAGAATAGGGTTCCTCATAAACAACTTGTTGATGTAATTGTAACTTCGGAATGTATTCACTTGTATTTCTTATCTATTGTAACCCGATGTTTATTCCGGGATGTTCTTGTGTCATGTCATGACCCGATGTTCCTATCGGGAGGATCTATAATGTAAACAAGTCATGTCAAGTCATTATGGGTAACCCTCCTATTGTCTAAGGGTTAAAGTCCCCGTAGTTCCAGGGCACTAGGGTTATTAGAATCTCCTAGTGAGGTCGGCCCTAGTAGGGTTTTAGTCATGTTGGGAATTAGTATAAATAGAGAGGTGACCTCTCTATTTATCACACATCTCACACTCATTGGGGCACATGAGTGAGAGGAGAAGTTACTGGGACAACAGAGAGACTAATGCTGTCAGGAGATCATCTTTATGTTTTTAGGTTTTACTTTTGGTGCTGATTCTATATCTGAGGAATTTGCAGGGTTTTCTCCTTTATGGTTTCCACGAGGAAAATTCGGTGTCTCTTGTCACTTGTGTTTTATTTTTGTGCATGTTATTCTCTTAGTTAAAGAACCTAAGATCATAATGCTAGCTTGAATGATAAAAATCTAACATGGTATCATAACTAACCTGAGAAGAAGACATTGTGCAGCTACAAAAGCTAGGGATTCTTAATTTTTGGGTCTCCCTCCACAATCCATCAGCAAAAGTATGCTAGGCTAACTCTACATTGAAGGGCGCATCTTTTTGTTGAAGCATAATTCGATTCCGAGCATTTTCAATTTTTGGTGCAGGAAATTAGGGATTTCTACAGAAGAGGAATTTTTGAGTGAGCCCAGCATAGGATTTATCTTCTCATCAAAATTGAATTTTAGAGACCTGGATCAAGATTTGGTTGGGTGAAACTCCAGGAAAGTCAAACCCTAGTTTGACCTCGAGCTAGAAAAACCCTAAATACTAAAATCGCTAATTTGTGGTACATTCGATATATCCCGCGATTGGAGAAGTATAAGGAGCTTAAAATTGCAAAGGCCGAAGGTGAAATCTTGATTTACACTATATCCAAAATTAAACCTCATATTCACTATATTCTGGGAGATATGATCCCTCCAAGTTAGGGTTCCAACCTCTTCCTGAATTCATCTATAAACATGACACCTGGGGATAATTGCTATATGTTGGGATAAAAAAGGTCCAAATAAAATTTCTAAAGATGTCCCAAAAAGGGCACAGATGGTACTTTCTATGGTCCAATAGTCCTGTAACAGGTCACCATGGGAAAATGATCATAAGTCCCAATTGGTGAAACCAATTCTGATGAAACCTATGGTGTTGGAATAGGGACATGCGAGGCTACCTCCATGCAAATTTTCAGACATAGAGGATTAGTAATTTCGGAGATACCATAGAAACAGTAACAGGAATTTCTGCAGAAGAAATTGGAAAACTAGGGCTTCCTGTTCCAGGAGCTTCCCTCCACTGTTTTCATAAAAGGAGTACATTGGAAAGCTCAACTTGAAGAGATATATCTTTCTATCCAATCAGATCTGAAATATTCTAAGTTTTGAAAATTAGGATTTCTCTGACAAACCCTAGATCATCCAACTCCGGAACTAGGACAGACACCTCAAATCGGTAAAATCTAATCTTTTGCTCTTTGCATTTGAGGTTCTCATTTCAAAGTGATCTATCACATCAGCTTGATGATAAGCTTGTTGAAGCTGACAACTTCCAAGCATGGAGGTATATGCTCTCTTTGAAGAAAATGAATTAGACACCTACACAAGTAGAGAGGTTCTAGTTCTAGAGGGAGATGAGGCTAAAATCCTTACACCAGAAGAACTTGGTCAAGGCCAAGAAGATCATTGCTGATTCAGTCACAGATCAACTTGTACCACAAGTGTCTTCCCTAAAGACACCGAAAGCGATGTTTGATTCCTTGAACAAGCTATTTGAAGGGAAGAACATAAATTGGAATATGACCTTAATAAACAAGTTGAAGAGTGTGAAGATCCACAATGCAGAGACCACACAGTCATAAGGGTCTCTCAAATCAAAGAACAAATTGAAGCAGTAAAAGAAGAAGTGAAGAATGCAGAAGTAGTGATAGCCATCTTGAATGGAATCCCAGGATCATGGAATTCATTCATGAGACGAATGTGTGCCAAAAGGTAGTGATTACTTTCAGCAGAATTTCAGAGAAGAGAAGATGGGAGCAACTGAAGATCAAGATCTCACCATCCAAAGAAGACCCCTCAAGCGATGAGGAACATGAAGAACTCAACTCTTGAAGAACCTCTTATCCACCTTAGCATTTGGATAAGAAATGATGCTATTATGAATGAAGAATACGATGAAGCTTAAGTCTCAAGAAGGAGTCTACCCATGAAACAAATAAAGATAAGTATTCAATTGTCATTTCATTGTTTTAAAGTTATGCATTTGTTTATATTCAGTTAATGTATTATGCATGATAGAATGTTTGCATTAATGACAATATACTACTAATATGCATGTGAAGGGTAAGTAGCTCATGGTTCTATACAACTCTCCATTGCTACTTATCTAGAATGAAACCTCTTTTCTAACATATTGGATTAGTGCACAATCTCAATGTTGTCCTGGTAGAGATGGAAGGCATCTAGAAAAGTTTCCGTGAGATATGGATGAATGTTGTATTGGCTAAAGTAGTTTCATGATCATATATTTATGCATAATAATTTTCCAGTATGAACATTCCTTATGAAATGTTTCTAACCATACAAATGCATTTGACTTGTAGGAAAGATCGCATACATAATCGGCTACAAGCAAAGAAGGATGAGACTTGTTCTGAAGAACAAGTGATGCCATTTCAAAATGAAAAATAATATGACAAATGTAGTGACATCATTGATACAAAACCTTCCAAGAACAAAGGGAATATTAGTTCAAGAAGAATGATGTCTAGGATGCAGTATCGATACATGAAGGGAAGCTCATAGTTCCATCATGAAGTAGATGGAAACATCATGGGATACAAGGAAAGATTCGTAGCACGAGGCTTCTAGTGTAAAGAAGGCATAGACTACGAAGAGACATTTGCAGCCAGTAGGAGTTGAGACACATGACAGGTAGAATCATGTGTGCAAATGAAAGAAGACCTTGTACGAGTTCAGAAGACACCCATGGAATAACACATACATGATGAGCTTGATGAATATTTTAACATTTGCTACAAGGTTGAGAAAGGATGACAAGCTCACAAATGGGTGCGATATGAACTTTTGAAAAATTTCAAGATAGAGGATCTTGGTATCCAGTGACCCTAGATGGATACATAGAATATTAGTAGCAGAGGAAGCTACTTGTCACTCCAGTACAGAATGTTTCAGTGCATAGAGTACATAAGACAAAGGGAGTATGATGCTTCAGAGGGAGTGACTGCAGAAGATCCTAAGGTTCGACATGGTATGATAGGATGGATAGATTACTGATGATTCTTGGCTTTGCTAAGAGTAAAGTGGATTCCAACCTTTACTTCAAGGTTGAAGGAGGAATACCGGTGATGCTCCTGTTATGTGTCGATGCACTACGTTCTAGGCATGGAGGTGTGGACAAGGGAAGTATGCAGTAGAGATCCTAAAGAGGTTCAGGATGATGGACTGCAAGGCCATGACCACACCTATGGCATCGAACATGAAGCTATTGATTGTTGCTTCATCAAAGATGGTTGATGCCACAATGTATCATCAAATGATTTGTTCACTGATGTACCTGATGAGTACAAGACCTAATATTTTCTCTATTGTGAACACATCGAGACATGTTCACTTGATGATTGCAAAGGGTACAATTGATTATAGGGCTCTAGTATGAGGCGAATCAAAATATTAACCCTGAGGGTTATGTTGATTCAGATTGGGCAAGTAGTGCCATTGATAGGAAGAGCACTTCAAGGTGCTACTTCAATATGGGATCAAGTGTGATCTCTTGGTTTAGTAAGAAGAAATCCTGTTTGGCACTAAGTACAATTGAAGCAGAGTATGTCACAGCTTGTTCAGCTAGTTGTGAGGCAGTATGGCTGCGAAAGCTACTGTTTGATTTATTTGATCTCCAGATGGATGCTACTTGCATACATTGTGACAACTAGAGTTGCGTGAAGTTGTCAGAGAATCCAGTGTTCCATGACAAGTCTAAGCATATCGAGATCAAGTATCACTATATCAAGGATATGGTCTAGAAGGGAGAAATGAAGCTCCAGTATGTTGCGACAAACGAACAGATAGCTGATGTATTGACGAAGCCATTGGCTAGGGTGAAGTTTGAGTACTTTAGGGAGAAGCTTGGTGTTCTCTAGATTGAGCTTTCCTCCAAGGGAAAGTGATGAGACCCATAGCCATTATGACATGGTGAGAGGATTGGTTCCTACCATGGTCAGATGTAAGGGCTGAGTA
>LPNX010902822.1:444049-456085 GCA_001517045.1 Pseudotsuga menziesii | reverse complement strand
TCAGATATGAGTGCTGAGATCCATAGCCATTATGACGAGTAGGTCAGATATAAGGGCTGAGCCATTCTGTCATGGTGAGAGGATTGGTTCCTTCCATGTCAGATATGAGTGCTGGCCATTCTGTCGAGTAGGACCGATGTAAGGGAAACTGCCATTCTCCTAGAGAATGGAGGCACCTGGTCAGTTACCAGGTAGCTTAGTCTAGGACTGGGGGCCATTCTGATATGACTGTAGGATTGGTTCTTATAGGATCAGATGTGAGTGTACGCATTTTCGAACATACTTGTTGGATTGGTTCCTCGTATGTGTTGAATGTAAGTGCAGATCCTTTCTTTGATCATTGGTTGATCAGATATAAGTGCTGAGCCTTTCTTCAATCATTGGTTGATCAGATATAAGTGTTGTGCCTTTCTTCGATCATTGGTTGATTATATGTAAGTGCAGTGTCTTTCTTCGATCATTGGTTGATCAGATGTAAGTGTAGAAGCCTTTTGGCATGGAGGATTGGTTCCTCACATGGCCAAGTATAAGTGCTGGGCATTTCTTCGATCATTGGTTGATTAGATGTAAGTGTTGGGCCTTTCTGATAGGGTTGTGGGCTATGTTACCACATGGTCAAATGTGAGTGTTGGGAATTTCCTTTCTGATATGATTATAGGATTAGTTTGTACATGATCAGATGTAAGTGTTGGGTAGGCCATTCTGACTTAAGTGTCAGATATAAGCGCTAAAGAAGACCTACATGGTGGCTAGGCCTACATCCAGCATGAAAAAGGGATAGCTCTGTAGAACTTCCTATGATGAGAAGAATCGTGAGATAGCACCTGTGAAGATTCAGTATTGATGTTCCAACAGAGATGATCTAGATCGAGGGATGATCCAGATCTAGAGATGATGATCCAGATCGAGTGATGATCTAGATCCAGTGATGATGATCCAGATTGAGTGATGATCCATATCCATAGATGAAGATGAATTGAAGATGATGAAGACTTGAAGATGAAGATGAATTGAAGATGCAGATGATGAGAAGATCCAGAGAAGAAGACCAGTGATGAAAATTGTGTCGAGAGAATACCTTCCTAGTTAAGAGGGAGTGTTGACGTAATTGTATATTCAGAATGTATTCACTTGTATTTCTTATCTATTGTAACCCGATGTTTATTTTTGGATGTTCTTGTGTCATGTCATGACCTGATGTTCTTATCAGGAGGATCTATAATGTAAACAATTCATGTCAAGTCATTGTGGGTAACCCTCCTACTGTTGAAGGGTTAAAGTCCCCGCAGTTTCAGGGCACTAGGGTTATTAGACTCTCCTAGTGAGGTTGGCCCTAGTAGGGTTTTAGTCATGTCAGGAATTAGTATAAATAGAGAGGTGACCTCTCTATTTATCACACATCTCACACTCACTCATTGGGGCGCATGAGTGAGAGGAGAAGTTACTAGGACAAGAGAGAGACTGTTGCTGTCAGGAGATCATCTTTATGTTTTTGGGTTTTACTTTTGGTGCTTATTCTATCTCCGAGGAATTTGTGGGGTTTTCTCCTTTATGGTTTCCCTGAGGAAAATTCTTTGTCTCTTGTCTCTTGTGTTTTATTGTTGTGCATGTTATTCTCTCAGTTAAAGATCCTAAGATCATAATGCTAGCTTGAATGATAAAAATCTAACACAGCTTGATGGTATGACTCCTTTTGAATCTTGGAGCAGGCACAAGCCAAATGTGACCCATTTCAGGATTTTTGGCTCAGAGGCTTGGGATAGAATTCCAACAGAAAAGAGGTAGGCTTTGCAGCCCCAAAGCCAAGAGTGTCTATTTGTTGGGTACTCTGAAGATTCAAAATGGTACAAGCTGATCAAATTGAGTATAAACAAATCCTTCATTGAAAGGATTATTCAGTTCCAATAAGAGCCTTTAGCAGCAGTTGAAGTTGGAGAGTCTTCTTCACCACCAGAACCATTGAATGTAAGTGAAGAGACAAATGATTTTTCTGATTCTGATATGTCTGATAATGATGATTTAATTGCAGATACTGATAGTCCTACAAGATTGAAATGGGCAGCAAAGACCATTCATGAAGTTAGGGAACTAGTTGGAAATCCTAGTGATCCTAGGAGGACTAGATCTCAGTTTGAGAGTACCCTGTGTATGAAAGACCCTTTGTTTGTAGAGAAGTGCTATCTGATGGTTGAATCAGACCCACAGACATATGAAGATGCAGCACATGATCCAATATGGAAAACAACCATGAAAGAAGAATTCAGCTCATTCCAGAAGAACAACACTTGGGAACTGGTTGATCTTCCCCCAGGGAGGAAGCTAGTTCAATGTAAGTGGGTTTTCAAAACTAAGTTTGCTACTGATGGTTCACCTTTGAAATATAAGGCAAGATTGGTAGCCAAGGGCTACTCATAGGTACATGGTATTGACTACAATGATACCTTTGCACTAGTGGCAAAGATGGACTCCATCAGGATAGCCTTATCAATTGCAGCTTCGAAGTAGTGGGAGGTACATCACATGGATGTGAAGTGTGATTTTTTGAATGGAGATCAAAATGAAGAGATTTACATGCAGCAGCCTCAAGGGTTTGTGTCTATGCCATCTTTTGTGTGCAGGTTAAAGAAATCATTGTATGGGCTTAAGCAAGACCCCAGGGCTTGGTATGCCAAGATTGATGGCTTTCTGCTGTCATTGAGTTTTTTTTTATGCAATTTTGATCCTAATGTTTATTTGAAGTTGATTCATGGTTCTTTGATTATTATTTTCTTGTATGTGGATGACCTTCTCATTACAGGAGGTTCAAAGAAATAAATTGCCTCCTTGAAGGTTGCAATTAACCATGCATTTTCTATGACTGATTTGGAGTTGTTGAGCCAATTCTTGGGTCTCGAAATTGCTCAATCATGACATGGAATAAAAGTACATCAGTCCAAGTATGCTTTAGATTTTCTGAACAAGTTCAAAATGGAATATTGCAAGCCAAGTAAGACTCCCTTCCTTTTAGGAGTTAAGCTTGAAGAAGCAGGGTCTTCTCCTATGGTAAATAATACACTGTATACTCAATTGATTGGGTGTTTGCTGTACCTTACACACACTCGGCCTGATATTTATTATGTAGTAAGTGTGGCCTCAAGATACATGGATAAGCCGCATGAGATCCATTGGAGAGTAGCCAAAAGGATCCTTAAGTTTGTTCAGGGAACAAGAATTCATGGGATCTTCTACAAAGCTAAATCTGATCTTGATTTGATTGGGTTTACTAATAGTGATTGGGTAGGTGACAACACAGATCGAAAGTCAACATCAGGATATGTGTTCATGCTTGCTAAAGGACCAATCAGCTGGTCAAGCAAGAAACAAAGTGCCATAGCATTCTCATCTACAGAAGCAGAGTATAGAGGAGTTGTAAATGCAGCAACTCAATGTTTATGGTTGCAGGGGATACTTGGTGAGTGTGGCTTCGAATCAGAGTTTTCAACTATTATATATTTTGATAATCAGAGCACCATTCGAATATGCAATGATCCATTTCAGAGATAGAGAACCAAACACATTGAGATCCATATGCACTACATCAGATAGCTTGTACATGATGGTACCATTCACCTACTCTTCTGTGCATCTTCAGAACAAGTAGCAAACATCTTCACCAAAGTTTTTTTGTGAAAAGACATTCAGCAATATCAAATCACTGCTGGGGATTGCTGATCATGCTGTGAAGCATGATTGATGACAATATTTTCAAATTTTGTTTTACTGTCCATGTTTAAGGGAGGATTTTCTCACTGGGTTTTTGCCTCCATCCTTGGTTAAATGGACATGCAGTATGTAAAGGGTGACTAAGCCTTGTTGTTAGGCCCTATATTTTTCTAATATTTACTCATAAATTTAGGCTTAATGGGGGGTGTTAGAATAATCAACCCATAGTTAGCTACCTTAGACATTAATTAATCCATTTTTGTCTTATTTGCCTAGTTCCAATATTCCACTCTATGCAAGTTGTCTTCCACGTGTCCTAGAAGTAAACCTTGCTAAAAATGAGTCATGGAGCACTTGGGAAACCTCCTAGAATCCATATTTAGCATATCTGCTTTATTCCAGATTCTCCCTAGTGCATATCTACTTTTTTCTGCTAAGTTTCTTGCTTTATTGAGATTTATGGCAAAATGGAAAGTAAGATTAGGTGTAGTTGACTTGTTTTTTTTCCTCATCATCCTCCATTATTTTCTCCTAATAAAATCATGTATGAGTTGTCTTTCCATCACCTATTAGCTTTCCTACTTGACTTTTCCAATTCGTGAGCCTCTAGGTAGATTTGGAAACTGCTTTATGCACCTATGGGGGATTTGACTAGATTTAGTAAGCCTACTTTTTGACTATTTCGAATGGCATCCTTATGCATTCGAATATCTCATGTAATTATATATTGCAGCAACCTATGACTTCATAAGGTTGGATATTTTACACTTATTCAATACAGATTAGTGTTATGCTCCAATTTTAGTATCCTTTGTGTGTAAATTTGCATCTTTGATTAGCAATTTTGTGAGTGCAATTGTTTTATCACTTGGGTTCAATTTCCATAGAGACGACAACTTGTCACTATAGTGACGAGATTTTTTTGCAACTTAGAAGCGAATAAGCACTGATGTGTCGTTATAGAAACGTCGCTATGTCTCTATAACAACAGAAGTATGTCGCTATAGTGACATTTACTATGTATTTAATATATATATATAATTTGCAGCAAAGATTGTATTTCAAATCTAGGCATACCTGCATCCTGGAAATTCCTTTGTCATCTTCTTCCCTTGAGGGGTTGAATACCGGTGCATCATCCCAAAGCATGCATATAAAAGTGAAGAGAAATGTGGAACCCAAGCAAAATTTTGAATAATATCTCTAGTGTTTGAATTCTTTTCCATCATATTTTATAGTATTCTTCTATCTATGAATAGTTACAATACTGATGAGGAGGTTTCTGTTAATATTTTATGACACTATGTCACATTGAGAATCATGGAAGAATTTTTGCTTAGATTTTTTTCTCCAAGATTAAGCTCTTTCAAAAGTTGTATATATACCTTCTACATATGAGTTCAAGAACATTCATAAGGAAAACCAAAAACCCTCTAGTAAGAATAAGCTTACTTACAGCCACTATCATAATAATGGGCACGCCTTGAAATCTTGCATAGCTTACTTTCAAAAGTTCAAAAATTTTCCAAAACAAGCAAGTTACAATATGGGGATTCTTGAATATATACCCAATGTGAATATTCTCACAATCAACATTTGGTTGTGCACCATGCATATTGGTTCTCCTCTTCATCACAATATTTTGGAGCTACCAAACATATGATTAAGCATCAAAAAATTCAGCACCCCCTCTCTAATTATTGAAGGGAGTAAATTGGAGAGAAAGTGGTCATTGATGATAACTCAAATTTATCAGTTTCAAGATGCAATGTTGTCACCATCAATTCAACCAAGTTTGGATATTTCCTTCATGTTCTAAGAGTTGGACCAAATCTTATTTTTATTACACCACACGAACAAAACAATGGAATGCCAAATCAATGGGTTGTAGAGGACATGAATGATGGTTTTTAAGTGGTTGACTCAGTGTATTATGATGGATGCAATCATATCTACACATTATGGAAGGTTATGTCCTCAAATATTAAAGGTTTTGTTGATATGGTATCCAATGAAAATGACAATAACATGTTATGGAATCAACATTTTGAACACAAAATTTGGGCCCTTGCAACATTTAACTCATTTGCACATCAATGATGATCTTCAATAGAATGAACCAGCTAGTGGTGTCTATGAAGGGCATGTTGGGACATGACCATCAATATTTAGTTTCTAAGGATAGCTTGAGGCAATCTTCTTAGCATCTTGAGTTGGTTCATATAGATATTTATGGACCTATGGCCACTTGTTCTCTTGGGGGAGGATAAAGTAGTATGCCACCTTCATTTATGGTTTTTCACATTTCCTTCAATATATACCATTCAATCTAGATTGTGGGAAACTCAAAGAATTTATCATTAGTAAAAAATGAAAGAAAGAAAAATATGAAGTGTATCAGTGACCTACACCCATTTGCATAATGCATATCAGCAACCTACACCCATTTGCATAATGCATATCAGCAACCTACACCCATTTGAAAACAAGTCGAATAATTTAAGTGCTTCAATTAAATCCTGAAGAAAGATAAAATGTGAAGGGTTGAATATGATTTAGCTCTTCACAAACCAGAAATGGCTACCGATCATTTAAATCAAAGGCGGGATTGAAAATGAAGTGGGTAATCGGAAATGTGGGGATTGAATATGATGTTAGCATCGAGAAAACATAAATGATTATTAATTGATAAAACTAAAACCCCTAAATATAACATTGAATATGATCTGATTAATATAAAAACAAAACTTAACCACCAGTTATTTATATAAAAAAAATGTGGACTAAGTGAGTTCGGGAATAAGGCTAACAGAATAGTACCGAGAGGATTTTGAATTGGTCATTCTCATTAAAATGCAACGGCAGAGTGGGAAGTTTTTTGGGGTTTGATTTATGATAGCTAATAATTAATCTCCCAAAAATACCTTGTAAATAAAACATGAAGAAACTTAGAAACAAAAGACATAGAACAACATGCATAATTGATTCCCAATTCAATTCCCACCTTTTGGGCTATGCTTTGTTGCGAATGGGCATCATTTTTAGTCCTGAAAAAACCTACAGGACAATGGTTGATAACCAATATGCAATATACCAACTTATAAAAGTGAAAAACAATGAAAAATAAATGTCACACTCCATATTTGAAAATTAAACAAAAGTTCATGCTCAAAGGCTTCAATAGGAGAAAATTCAAAATTACTTCCCTCAGTAGCACCCCATCCTAGTCCCATACCAAGAGTAGGACCTTCTCTGTATTTCAATTCAATGGACTACATAAGGAGCCACTCGAAAGACACAAGATCCATAAATATGTTTAATGCACATTTCAACTCATTTTGAGAAAATATGCAAACTCTGAAGTAGATTCAGCTCATTTGTATTTTCTAATTATTTTTCTCAAATATTCAAACTCAAAGCTGAAACAATGAGACAAGCATGTCCAGCATAGAAAAAACATACCTCAATATCCTTCATGTTTAGAATGTTCTAGAAATAATGAGTTACAATATGGCATTAAAGTACTTAAAACAATAACAATAATAAGAGTAACGATCTATATCAGATCTAAGTTGTTAATGAAAGACAACAATACATAACAATAACATGATATATCAGATATGAACCAATTATAAACTCAACATAAGATAATTGAACATAATATGTTAGGGAAGAGCTCCCTTATCCTCAAAAAAATTGCTTCTAAACAGTCTTCAACCTCGTAGCATTAGGTTACTTGCATGAGACTCAACTAGACCAACATACTTGTGAAAGGAGAGAACCCAGAACTGGAAAAGAATGTAAGATAGATGATCCGACCCTTACAAAAAAAAATAGTAGCAGTACAGCATTACGACCAACTCGCAATAAAAACGACAGCAAATTTCTCCAATAAATGTCATATAAGGTAGTAATATGGTGGATGGCACCTAACGAGGGCTCTTAAGGTGAATGCAAGGGTGCAAGAATGCAGAAAGCAGCTAGTGTGGGAAGGTCTTGCAAACTACATAACAAGTATTCAAATTTTTTTTTGGCTCATCCTCCCAGCTGATGTAAAGAATTCCCACAGAAATGCACAAAAGGTTCAAAATTGCCTTATGGGCATGTTTAACTAGATGCGGGCATTTTATCTTAGTCTTGCATGCATAGTGCAATACTTGCGGGAAAGCTTCAGAAAAATGCACACATGAAGAAGACAAATGCCCTCATGAGTGAAGGAGATGTCAATAAAATGGACACAGGGTCCCCAACAAGTGGAGGAGAAAAATGCCAGCTATGCCTCAATAATATCCTCAAGCCTCAAATATGCCCACACTTGAGAGTAAAAATTCCCCCATCTATTTAAAAATGCCCAAAGGGAAATAGAGAAATAAAAATGCCCACATGGAAATAGAGTAAAAATTCCTGTAACTTGTAAAAATTCTCACAGGTAGTTAAATATTCCCACATTTAATCTTCAAAATACACTTACATCAATTCTTCAAATTGGATAAGCAGTTAATTTAGGAAAATGTTTGCAGCCTGTTGAGAAATGCCCTGCAGCCAGTTTGTAAATTCCCATTGGACTGATAAAATGCCCTTGCTACCTTATAAAATTCCCACAGGCGTCAAACATATGCACGCAGGTCCATACAAATTCCTGTAGAAATGCACAAAAGGTTGAAAAATGCCCACAGGCAGCCATATCAATAGATGAAGTAAAAATACAGAAATAAATTAGGTACAATATGTTTGCAAAAATCTACATTTGTGAGATATTAGTTTTCATTTATTCTAAATATATATGTGAGAAAAAATAAATATCTTGAGATGAACATACCAACAAGGTTTCATGGGGAGAAATTGGTCTACATATTGATAGGGGGAGCAGTATGGTTAGATAAAGAAAAGAAAATAAAGTGAAGAAACATTGTGATGTTTTCATTGATGCATGCTTACCTTTTATGAATTTACTAGATGTCTATTGATACATTCATTATGCCGGCATGTCCTTATATGTCACGATAATTTCAATGACGGAGTTAAACACTTGACATGTATAGCTAAAGTAAAACTATTATGGGAACCTTGACCTTATAAAGATATTCTTTGACTATATTGTACGACCACTTGGATGGAGGATTCCCATGACAGGTACATCAACAAAGGAAGAAGGATGTTGATGGAAAAGGATGATGACATTTCAAAAAGGAATATAAAGTTTGATGACAAAGGATGATGACATGGAAAAAGGAAAAGATAGTTTGGACATCAATTCAACATGAGGGTAGGTTACCCAACCTTCTCAATTGAATGTGGTCATACGTCTCATGTGTCTCATGCAAAGAGTGGAAGCTCATAATCATAATCACTGGATGAGGAATATCATGTGGTCATGTCATCTTCCTCAAGTTAACTCAGAAATGGGCGGCCATCCCCTTGAGGATAACCATAGTCCTCGGAAGATGTTGCACATATTAAAAAATAAGCTATGCAACAAAAGTGAACAAACATTTCACATACAAATTGTTAGAATATAATCCGTTAGGGTTATATAATGTAAATAAATAAATAGTAGGAATCCAAACAGGCTGAGCGGAAGGTGAAACCCAACCGCCATGTGATTTGTATAAATATAGGCATTTGCATTGGAATAATAATCAATCGGGAGTTATTACCAACAAGTGGTATCAGAGCAGGGCTGTCTGCCATAACTCTTGGCTGCCATTCTGCGTGCCATAGCTTCGTTCTTCCATATCTATTTCAGGCTTCCTGCCCACCGCCAGTCTGCCCCTACGCACATGCGTTTTCTGCTCATACGTTTGATGTATACCTAACCCTAAGTTTTAACCACGATCTCCATTCAGTTTTCGTTGTTGCTGTATATTTTTTATCTGAGTGAATATCCTGCGATTTGTGTGAATATCGGTGTGACTATACTTGCCTGTGCTCCTGTATATTGAGCAAACTTCAAGACAGCACGCTGCCCATATGGCCTTGTTGACTGGACAATAATATCCTGTGGGTTTTTCAATTGCAACAATCACCCCTGCAGCTTTTCCCAGTATTACCTAAATTGTTGATGAATATCCCATCATAACGCCTCTTGTACACCTAACGCTCCATCTGAAAATCGCAGTTCTGAATGTTTGCCTCCTTCTGAAACCAAAACCCTAATTTGTGCCCTAATTTCTCTCGTGATTGATATCTCTTGAGACTACGATCTGCGTTGATATCTCTGGAAGTGCTGATATCTGCGGCGTTAAGTATATCTTTTCCAGTACTGCTGCATGGTGTTGAGAGTGGGATTGTGTTGCTGGTTTGTCTTTGTAGAAGACTGCGTGGAGCTGTGACCTATGACCTACGTGGAGCTGTAAGCTGTGAGCTGTGAGTTTGATTCCATTGCTGCGATATGTGAGTATTATTCTGCGTAGTATTGGAGAATGATTATTTTAAAATCTGGTGTTCACAAAAGAGTCGAACCAGTCGAGTAGTGTTTAAATTCGAAGGGCGGTTTCCACATGTGATGCAACCCTCCATACAACGCTGAGTAGCATCATTGTTGTGGAGAGCTCTTTCCTTGAAGAGTAAGAGATCGATTACAGATGGAGGAAATCCCATTGATAACTTTGAACTCTATACCATTAATAAATGAAGCTGATGCGTTGAGACTGACGTATTGAAGAAAAATGGCTCTTGGCTGTCCTCATCACGCCTGGATTCACCACGACCTTCTGAAAACCTACACGTTCCTCCAAAGGCTGCGATTTCTAGAATAGAGGATGCGTTGTGGCTGAGGCTGCGATTTCTGGAGAATGCTGGTGTATACATGTTGAGATCTCCGTTGAGATTGTTTGAAGATTAAATACTGCGTGGAGAGTCCACCCGCTCTCTTACATTCACACGGAGTGCATAGAGCGCCACTGCTGCGAGCTACAACTGCTGCGTTGAAGATGAACACTGCTGTGATCTCCTCCATATACTGCTGCGATTGGTATCTGATATCTGTGGTATTGCTATCTGATATATAATGCGTTGGTATTTGCTACTTGCTGCATTGGTATTTTCTTGCTGCTTGATGGTAAAGATTCTCGTCTGAAGCCTTGTATCAGTATTGGTTGGCTTTCCTGAATCCTTCAGTCATACATTTGAAAGGTTTGAAGTATGAAAGAACATTTCCAATACATTAGCATAAACCCTCACTTTGTATTGTGGCCATGAAGCGCTGCTTTCAATCTTCATTTGCCCTATAATTTGGGCCTGAGTGTTTGCAGTCTATTTTGTCACAATTTGCTCGTTTTAGATATCAGAAAATGAAGACTGATATATTATACATTGTGTGACTGCAAAATATTGATATATCACACATATATTGATGTGTTAGAGACTGCGTGTTGGTGACTACTGTCAATTTGAGGAGCAGCTTGAACCCTAACTTCTGTTGAGTTTTTTGTTGAAGAATAATGTATGGTGGAGAGTGCTGCGATTTTTGCTGTGTATTTGCTGCTGAAGACTGAGATTGATAGATTGCAGACCGATCTCAAAAACTGAAGACCGAGACTGATATATGCAAATGTTGTATGCTATATATTGCTAATGACTGATATAAAGAAGCCTGTGTATCACTGACAGTGATATATTTTGTATCTACTGATATATTTTCTATAAAACTGCATTGTATTCACCTTGGCAAAGACTGTAGACCTGCAAGGTTATTATTTTTTATTTCTCTTTAAAAATTACACTAACAATTGTAAAAATGCAATATATAGCACCTATTGTTGGTGATGTCCTCAATGACAAGGAAACATATCCAAAATGGTCTAGAAAGATCAAGAAATCAAGTGAGCCTATTGAAGAATTCCTTGACTTTGTTCAGAAAACAAAGAATCGGTTCAAAGACCCTTCCAAGGGAGATTGCAGCAAGAGAGGCAGAGGGGGCAGAAACAACTCCAAAAAAAGATCAAAGTGCAAGCGTTGTGGAAATACTGGGCACACATCAGATCAGTGTTGGGATTCATGGGACTCCATCAAAGACAAGCATAACCAGAAGAAATATGACAAAGATGCTAGTAAATTTTCTGATTCTTGTATTGTTGCACATTGTAATCTTGGATTTAATGAAATGACTTCTCTTTCATCTTACAAAGATTGTTGGCTGCTTGATACTGGTGCAACATCACACATGACATTTAGAAAAGACTGTTTTGAAGAACTGAATGAAAAAATAGATGGCATAGTTTACTTTGCAGATAAGTCAAGTATTAAACCAAAGGGAATGGGCACCATTCGACTAAAGATGCCTGGATTCCCTGACTTCTTGTTGAAGAATGTTATCTATCTTCCAAAGTTGCA
>LPNX010902822.1:426016-441521 GCA_001517045.1 Pseudotsuga menziesii | reverse complement strand
GGAATCCAAATAGGCTGAGCGGAAGGTGAAACCCAACCGCCATGTGATTTGTATAAATATAGGCATTTGCATTGGAATAATAATCAATCGGGAGTTATTACCAACACAAATTGTAAAAAGCACAAATATAGGTATATTAATTGTTTTAATCAGCACAGTACTATCAAATAGAGATATGCATTTATAATCATTAAAGTAATGAAAACAAAAACATTAATAACCATAATCATTTAAATGCTACAATATTGGACAATACTGAAAGAGGGGGGTGAATCAGTATTGTTACCTTTTTCACAATTTTAACCACTTTTAAAAGAATAGATAACAAACATAATCAACGAGATTCAAAGAACAAAACTTTATCGTGGAATCCCAACTGGTAAAATGAACAAACACTTTATATAACTTCAAAATTACATTTTCAATTGGTTTTAATAATTTCAAAAATATCTTATATCTTACACTTATGTCAATACAAAGTACCCAGTCTATATCAAAAACATATCCTACATCCCATCATCAAAAGGTGTACAAAAGCAAGCCTCAATCTAGCACCAAAAAGACATTCCACGCAGTCAAAAGAAGCACATAATGAGACCTGAAGGCTTATCCAAGGAAGCACCTAGGGGGTAAAGTGAAAATACCGCCGAACTAAGGCATTTATATGCCATGAAAACAACTCATCAAAAGGAGTAACCACTAGAGCATAGTCAAAGGCTAAAAAAAAATTGAATCTTTTCTAAGAAAGATGACTAAGCCACATCAAGTTTGTTGAATAACATAACTTAAAAGAACAGGATGGTATCGCTCCCAATAGACTCTCCATCCAACATATCAATATAGGAGATTTTTCCTATCTCAAGAGAAAGTGATTCCTTGGATAAAACATTAGCACACATATTGTGCTCCCTGTAAATATGTTGAAAGTCTTCTTGATCATGGATGTATCCCAAGGAATGGAAAAGAAATCTCTCCCATACTCATAGCTCCCCCCAAAAAAACCACCCTAGTTCACAATACCTTCATACCTTCACCCACTATTTTGGTTTTTCATGTCATAGTATGGCCTTTCAATATGGCATAGGAAATAAGAACCATGAGATGGTCTTTATTAAGAATCCTCTATGTGTTAAATTTCAAAATGGTCACCATATTACACTCATATGAAAAATATTTTTTAAGAAAGGATCTACTGACGATGATGTTCTCTATGATGACGATGACAGCCATAAAGACAATAATCATGATAATCATGCTGACTATAGTGACAATGATAATTAATAAATTTAAAAAAAAAACAAACAAATAAAACTATATATCTTACCTTCCCCCTGTCACGACAATCAAAATTTAGAGCTTTCACTTACCTCACCCACGAACTAGGCCCGAGGTCGCAGAGGAGGTTCCAAGGTTGCAGAGGAGGTTTTTGAGTTACCTCACCCACAAACTAGGCCCGAGGTCACAGAGGAGGTTCCAAGGTTTCATAGGAGGTTTTTCACTTACCTCACCCAAGAACTAGGCCTGAGGTTCATGGAAAAATTATCATCGCATTAGCCACACTTCAAATATTCTGTCGCTAAAGCGATAGCACAAATATGGTACATGATTCAAACTTAGAAATGGTCACCATATTACACTCATATGACAAATCTTTTTCAAGAAAGGGTCTATTGACGATGATGTTCTCTATGATGATGATGATGGCCATAAAGACAATGATCATGATAATCCTGCCGACTACAGAGACAACGATAATTTCGCTATCAACGTCATCATCATCATCATCATAATAATAAACATTAAAGTAATAATAAATATTAAAATATTAATAAACATTAAAAATAATAAACCTTAAAAAAAGAACAAACATTTAAAAACCATCCATGTTACCTCCCCTCCGTTGCGACAAATAAAATATACATCTTTCACTTACCTCACCTACGAACTAGGCCCTAGGTCATAGAGGAGGTTCCAAGGTTGCAGAGGAGGAAGCTCTTATTCGTTCATCGAACCCCTTCCTTGACACAACCAGAAAGCTAGCTTGTGAGCATGGAGAAACCCTTAAGTTGCACCAGACACAGAGTCAATTTCTTCTTTCACTCAATTTTTATAGTACGAGTTCTTCCTACATGTCGCTTTTTATTGGGTGGGCGTCAGGATTCAACTCAATTTTAATGATATCCCATATTTGGGTTTTTTCTATCCTCAAGTTTGTCCACCCACTTCATATCCAAAAGCTACACAGGGGGGACATTGGCAGATTGAGATCGATAGCCATAAGCAAAGGTGAAGGTCACTAAGGCATCAAGAAAAGCATAGTCTAAGGAAACTTTAGGACCAGGTGGTTAAAAACTAGTAGTAGATCCAGTATAAGTATATTTTTTCCCACGGAGATGTCTTTGATAAGTCAACTGCTTTCATTTAATCCATTAACTCGTTTTCTAGCAGAAGATATAATGCTTTGAGTGTGTGAGAGTTTCTCCTATTTTCCCTCCATAAATTGAAGGCATGGTTTTATTGATAGATACAGTTAGGGTTTTCTCCTATCTTCCCTCCACAGATTGATTAGGATGGATGGTTTTATACAAAAATAATTCACCTACTTCCTATCAACAATGCTTCCATGTACAACTCTAAGTTAGTGAAATCTTTTGAAGACATTTAAATCCCGCACTTAATGGACATAATGCTCGCAAGTATTGCATTATGCATGCAATACTAAGATAAAATGATGCAGCTAGTTAAACATGCCCATAGGTTAATAGATAAATGCTCGTTGAACCCCAAAATGCATGAAATAGAGGTGGAAAGATGCCTACAGGAGGTGTTGAAATGCCAACAGATCATTGAAATTCCCGTGACATGTAAGGACATGCCCGCATAAGTATGCAAGCACCCACAGATGAAGACTATATTCCCGTGACATGTAAGGACACGTCTGCATAATGAATGTATCCACAATCATCTATTAAATTCACAAAAGGTAAGCATGCATCAATGACAGCATCACAATGTTGATTCATTTTATTTCCTTTTCTTTATCTAACCATATTGCTACCCTATCAAAACTGCTTCTAGGTATAAATATGAGTTAGTGAAATATTTTGAAGACATTTAAAGCCTGCACTTAATGGAAATAATGCCCACAAATATTTCATTATGCATGCAAGACTAAGATAAAATTCCTACAACTATTTAAACATGCCCATAGGATAATAGATAAATTCCTGCTGAGCCCCAAAATGCATGAAATAGAGGTGGAAAGATGCTCGTAGGAGGTGTTGAAATTCCAGAAAATCATTGAAATGCACGTGAAATGTAAGGACATGCCCTCATATATATGCAAGAACCCACACATGAAGACTATATTCCCGTGACATGTAAGGACATGCCCGCATAATGAATGTATCAATAGCCATCTGGTAAATTCATAAAAGGTAAGCATGCATCAATGACAACATCACAATGTTGCTTCACTTTACTTCCTTTTCTTTATCTAACCATATTCAAATTTTTGTGCTTTTTTGCAGGAATTTGTCTAGACTTGCATGCATATGTTTGAGGCATGTGGGAATTTTATATGGTAGTGCGGGCATTTTATCATTCCAACAGGAATTTTCAAACTAGATGTGGGGATTTCTCAATAGGTTGCGAACATTTTTCCAGATCAACTGCTTATCCAATTTGGAGAATTGATGTAAATGTATTCTGCAACTTAAATGTGGGAATATTTAACTAGACCTATGATGCCATGATCAAGCTTACAATTGAAACAAATCAAGGACTTATGGAAGTTCATCTTCATCTGAGTGGTATTAAAATATAGTTGAAGAATATCTTTATAAGCTCAGGCTTCCCATAACTTTACTTTAGGTGTCCCTGTCAAGCGTTTAACTTTATCATTGAAATTCTTGTGACATCTAAGTACATGCACGCATAATGAATGTATCAACAGTCATCTAGTAAATTCATAAAAGGTAAGCATGCATCAATAACAACATCACAATGCTGCTTCACTTTATTTTCTTTTCTTTATCTAACCATACTGCTACCCCTATCAATATGTAGACTAATTGCTCCCCTTGAAACATTGTTGGTCTGTTCATCTCAAGATATTTACTTTGTCTCACATATATCTTCATAATCAATGAAAATTAATATCTCACAAATGTATATCTCTGCCACAATTTGTTTGCATGCACTCAACTAATAACGAACTTGGTGCTTCTAGCAGTTTTACTAGTGGTGCCAAATACTAGTAGGTTGGTGAGTTGTTTGAGACTAGCTAATGGTGAGAGAGACCACATTTGAGAAGGGGTGGACCACTAGAGAAGAGAGACACATGTAGGTCTATATAAGTGTCCATGTAGGCTCCACACAAGTATAATAATTCAATGTTGGTGGGTAACATATGGAGGTTGGTGAGCTATTTGAGACTAGCTATTTTACTGTAGAATTTGCAGGAAAGATTGTACTTCAAATCTAGGCATACCTCTAGGTTCTTACAATGATGTTGGTAGGAAACGAGTATTAGAGACTAAATGTCCTCCTCGAAACTGTATAGGATAGCACATATATTTCAAGCCCGTAGTCTATTACTTATTAGTATAGGATTTATTTAAGTCTTGAGACATATTATTAGGAAGAAAAATGAGAAAATGGCACACATGCATCCTCAAAGGATTGAGAAACATCCAACCAACCCAAATATCCTACTTTCAATGGCATACTTCTATCATATATCACTTCCATCTTCCTACCTCATACAACTTAACAAGTGCAATATTTCAGCTCTATGTTATGCTACCTTGGAATTTAAAGTTCGAGCCATTGCCAGCCTAGAAGAAATGCCATTATCATGCTCAGCAGTCAATAAATTGAGTTTGAACACTCGATTTTTCATTAGATGGGATTGATTTAGAATGTCTCCTAATGGTAGAGTCTCTATTGGATGGCATAAAAGGACTAGACACTATGCTCCAAGGTATGACTTGACCCTCTCAAAATCAACTTTTGGGCTGCCAAAACATACAACTTCAGAGAATACTTTTTTTTTATATATAAAACTTTTCAAATTACCAATTTGGATTTATTTTCTATTATGGACATATTTCTAGAGGCCAAATCTTGATTTCATACTATCTCTTTCTCCCATATCTTCAGAGAATTCAAATTCGCTAAAGCATTTTGAAATAAGTAATCAAGGTTGGAGATCTTAATATTTGGAAACTCTATTGTCTTTTTCTAGTAAAAGTGTTTTGAAATTTTGGACATTTTATAAATGGAATGTTTTGTTAACCAGAACACTATAATAAGTAATTACAGTCTTGGATGAAGGAAATTATATGTTTTTGTGAAAGAGGTTTAAGGCTAAGGAATGCATATTTAAACACATGATCCCTTTGATATGTGGTTTTAAAGCTGCTCTTACATGTACAAGAATTTAACATAGGCATCCTTAGTGTCCTAGATTGGGATATGCCTATGTTTTATTGTTGATTCAAGGTGTTTTAATGTTTGTTGCTGCTCAAAAATGCTCCCAATATGCCCAAAATTTTCACACACTGCTGCATGGGTGCTCGGAATTGGAAATTAATCCTCAAATCCAACCCAGAATTATGAATTAGACCTATTACTACTGAAATTAACATATATTTAAAAATGATTCCATTCATTGTAGATTAGATACACAATTAGGGAGAATTAAGGTTTCTTTCACAACTAGGTTTTCCCAGAATTGAGGGATGAGACTTGTTGCTGCTATTTCACACACATTGGGTTGCTGAGATTTGAGAAATTAATGCCTAGAATGCTGCTAGAGGTTTCTTTTATGCCCAGAAGGCTTCAGAACTCCTTGGTGGATGCCCATTCAATATAGGTAGTAACAAGATGTACACCAAAAATAGTTTGGATGATGTCTTGTTGAAATAAAGAGGAATAGGGAAATAAGGGTGCATCTGCATAATGATTTTCCTTTATAGTTTTCCCACCCTATCATAGGATCACACTTCACAAATCTTCCCCCAAGTTAAGGGCCTAAGTGTGACAAGGGCGCCTCTCTCACTCATCCCAAACCCCAAACAATTGCTGAGCAAAAAAAACATCATGGAAACCTCCAAACCCTCACAAACTAAGAAAGAACAAGTAACGGGTAGCATTTCAAAGAATCCTGCTAGATCCTACACAAGCACAAAGCATTCATGATTCAATCAATTGATAGGTATCCCTTCCTTCCCACAAGCAAATTCACTTCACTTACCCTTTTTCCTTTTTTCCTTTTGCCACTTGTGAAACATGCCCCCCATTATCCCTTATAAGAAATCATGCGCTTTCTTTCTTTAATAAAATTCATGGGCATATTTCCCTTTATTACAACTTATATCACAAGCATTACATAATGAAATAAACTAACACAATGGATTCTTCATTAATTTGCACTCATTTAATCAAAAAACAAGTTACATTGCATAGCTTTTGTAGTGTTACAGTTAGAGTGAGGCACCACACTACCATAATAGGAAGGAGGGAGTGGAGTCACCACTCCATTTTGGGGCAAAACCGATAAACCCTGAGAGGGGAGGATAGGAATAAAAGTTAAGAAGAGAATTCCACTAGATTAATTAAGGTTTTAGATTTGATTAGGCTATCTAGGGTTGTAGGTTAATTAAGGTAATGCAATTAGGGTTAAAACAAATAGGAAAGAACAAAAAATTAACAAAGGAAATCAAACTAACTAGGGTCAATTCATTGGACTACACAAGGAGCCAATCTAAAGACACAAGATCCATAAAAAAATTTAATGCACATCTTAACTCATTTTGAGAGAAGATGCAAACTCTTAGGTAGATTCAGCTCATTTGTATTTTATAATTATTTTTCTCAAATATTCAAACTCAAAGCTGAAACAATGAGACAAGCATATCCAACATAGAAAAACCATACCTCATATCCTTCATGTCCAGCATGTCCCAGAAACAATGAGTTACAATAACCATTAAAGTACTTAAAACAATAACAGTAATAAGAGTAGCGATCTATATCAGATCTAAGTTGTTAATTAAAAACAACAATACTTAACAGTAGCATGATATATTAGATCTGAACCAATTATAAACTCAGCATAAGATAACTCAAAATAAGATGTTGGGGAAGAGCTTTCTTATCTTAAGAAAAAAATCCTCTAAATAGACTTCAACATCTTAGAGTTAGGTTACTTGCATGATACGGATCTAGAAAAACATACCTGTGAAAGGAGAGAACCTAGAACCAGAAAATATCCTAAAATATATCACCCAACCCTCACAAATAAAAAAACGTAGCAGCACAACAGTACGACCAACTCACAATAAAAATCAAAAGAAAAGTACTCCAGAAAAGTCACATATGGTAGCGCTATGGTGGATGGAACCTAAGGAGGGCTCTTAAGGTCAACGCAAGGGTGGAAAACCCCCCTAAGGGGTCACGCTATTCATCAACAAGGTGGATGCCAACATTTAAGGGTTGTATAGCTCAACGTTACCATGCAAGGGTGAATCACGAGTCACCACAAGGATAAACATAACATACAAGTAAACATGCAATTCAACGTAACATAACAACGCAACATGAAATCATACTAGGCTCATGCACATCAAGTCAACATGAGGGTAGGTTATTTGACCTTCTCAATTGTATCTGGCCATACGTCTCATGTGTCTCATGCAAAGAGTGGAAGATCGTAATCATCATAATTGGGTAAGGAAGCTCATGTGGTCATCTCATATTCCTCACATTAACTCAGGAAGGGGTATCTATCCCCTTGAGCTTAACCATAGTCCTTGGAAGATGTCACGCATTATCAAAAATAAGCTATCCACCGACTAATACAAATGCAAATCTTAAATGTATACAACTACATTTTTTGTGTTTTGTTTTTTTTTCATAAAGTGCAAGATGGGGACATCTAATTCGTTGCAATTTAACGTTGAAATTTTCGTGCCCTCTCTTTTTGTTGATTGTGTGGGCATTCTCTCTCGTACCATACTTCTGGTATGTCAAATAGTAGGGTGCGGAGATTGCTCGAGAGGGGAATCATCTACAAAAACCAATACAATTATATAGATATAAATGTTTAGTTATTATTGAGATACGTATTTGATTATTTTCGAGATCATTACAATGATCTTTACTTGTTGGCTGACTAGCTAAGACAGTTAAAGTGTTCATTGGTTATTCCGTTTGTTCCTCTTCCATTTGAGCATGAGCATGTACATGCTATGCCATTCACAAAAGAAAATTTATTACTACATGTCATCAATTATATATTTGAAATCATAATAAATACTTCTATTTTATAGCATACATACCTGAATCATGGCTAGGATACTCGCCACCAACATAAGGTAGCTCCCCACCATCATGTGGTACATGTTCGGTACTGCTATAATCGTTGCTTTTATTGCTCTCACCCTGAAAACCAAAAAAAAATTATTTTTCAATGTAATGATTCATGAATAAATTACACAAGTACATTATAATGATGGTATTATTATGAGGAAACTCAATTGTTTCGGTAAGATGTTTGACATGACTAAGTCTATAAAAACATAAGGCCAAGTACACCAAGGTCACCCAAGTCACACTCTGGGGATGCTTGAAACCATTCATTTATTAAAACAAATTGTCATATTAAGATCTTTCCAATTCTTAAGAATTTTCAAGTTATCACATATACAAATTTGACATAACATATAATTCAAGTCCAAAGTAATGTGAGCAAATTGAACATGCATAGATGGTTTTATTTACCTCAGTGTGCATCAATGGGGAAATTGGGTTTTCCCCAAGCTTTTTCGATGTTCCAACACATGTTGAAAACCATACTTGAAGCTGAGCCTCAAGTCTTGTTCAATGGCCCCTTCTTAAAAAGCATTTCCCGCTACAGTTACAAAATTTTTGGCTACAAATAACGATCGTTCTTTTCTTACAATTCGTGCTCTTAATTTTTTATATCCACCCTGGACCAATTTGTGATGCCCATGTTTTTCTACCCTTTCTTTTGTTGCTTTAGAGGTGTCGGGGAGCCTATTAAAGGTTTCAAATAAGATAGATATCACAACTTAAATATATTTAAAAGTAAAAAAAATATTGAATATTTTTCATTGAAAATATGACATGTGACATACCTTTTTGAACCGATTGGACGAGTATTTCCTTGTTTTCTCAATGCATTCTCCTTTGCATCATTCATGAGCACCTTCCACTCCTTCTCTGGAACCATTGGAGGATGCTCATACTTAGTGTTCATTTGCAAATTTCCCATATAATGTGCCCTGACATATTTCAAATTTAAGCCAACTGTTGCGGTGACACCTTTTTGGTTGAAGGTATCACCAAACAAGTTAACCACGTGGTTCATCAAATCATCCTTCAATTTGTCATTTTGGGCATTCCACCGTGTATGAATGGTGAGCCCAAAAATATCCAAATCCTTCTCATGCAGGTTCTTATAAAAAACATTATTTCCTGCAAAAACAATATGATCATTAATTAAAAATAATTCCAGGTAATATGTGGCTTTGATGAAAAAAAAACTAAATTAATTAAATAATACCTGCAATATTGGGTATCTTGATTGGAACACAGTCCTTGTCTACCAAGAATGTAACAGGAAATGATCCCTTGCTAACCACACGTATTGCTTTAGGATAGCAACTTTCATATTCGAAGCTACTCTCCTCTCTAACATCCTATGAAGTAGTATTGGGTGAAGGTCCCTACTAATCTCCAACATTTGGTGAGGTCCTAGCATCTAAAGGAACTTGTTGGTCAGGAGAGTCAAATAGCCTCGTTGGTAAGTTATATTTACATTGTGTTGAGCCATTGCTACTACCAATACCGACATCTACATAATGCACTTGATGCACAGGTGTTGTCTCCAAATATTTCTACGAAAAAGAAAGCTTTACTATGATTAGGTCATATAAAAAATATAGAACTAAAATAACATAAATGAATATATTTCTCATAGTTCGTAAAATATTTCAGAGATGCCACTTACCCCGTACTGTACTACTGTTTGCCTCAAATCACAAAATATTGCTTTGATTTCTTCATTCATGGGTCTGATTTTTATTAGTGTAAGAATTTCTTGATTGGAATTTTTCAAAGCCTTCTTTACAGTTCCCATTGGGTCACTTGAATAAAATATATCTTCCTCAGTGGCCACCTCATCATCGTGATGTGGTGTTCTCTACAAACATCAATCAATAAAAATAGTTAATTTATTTTTATCATTACAAAAATTCACGTGAAAAAATAACATGCATTTAATAAAAAAATTACTTTAATCATGTTTAGGTACCATTGGGCTAACATTTACCTAATGGGACACCATTTGGGGTTTCCCACGGTCAGCCTTCCACAATACAGGAAGTAACACAATTTCATATTGAAAAGTAAAAATTGAACCATGTCTAATAAACATGATTAATGAAGAAAAAAATTAGTGTTAATACGGAAATCATGTTTACCTTACCAGAAGTTGCAAGCGTGTTGTAAGTGCCCCCCTGCACAATATAATAAGCATGATATCATCTTCAAATATCACAATGTTTACAATATGCCCGCACAATGTTTACAATATGGCCGCACAATATTTACAATATGCCAGCACCGTGTTTACAATAACGCCCACAAGGGGGTTCAATAATTCCTGCAAAGGGCTTGGGATATCCCCGCAAGGGGCTTGAAAGGTTTCCCCAGTGAAAAACTCTTTTGTTCAGTGTGTTGATGTGTTGATGTTATTTACTGCACTTGTCATTTGTTATCAAATAATCTATAAGTTTTTAAAGTATTCAGGCTAATTCTAAAATTTAACATTAGGAACCCCATCCCCTTGTACCAACTCTTTACATACAAGAACCCCGTCCCTTAAGTACAATCTTGTTTTTATATTTGATATACTTTAGCTTATATTATCTTCTTATAGTTAATTACGGTACGGTTCAAATAACCTACAATGCTTCGGTTTCACTTATGTTTTGTCGCATAGAAAGTAGGGTTCATAATAGAGATGATTAAATTTAGTAAGTATGAGGTTTAGGTCTAATGCATAGGATAATAAATCTAGATCATGATCCCAGTTAATAAATCCATCATTTTAAATTTTTATATGGAATATGGAATGACACCCTCAAACCCAAAGCCTCCATTTAAAACTATTTTCTTCAATTCTGGGAACAACATAATCATCGCCTTATTATTTTCCATATTATGGTATAGAAATGATGAAGAAGTGGATGGATCTATTTTAGGTTTTCTATCACAATTTTAGATAATAATAAATGAATCCTCTAAATGAAATATCCCTTCATACCTAGCTCAAATTATTAATTAGTAGTTAACCGAGTTTCCTAAACAATAAATATTTAGGTTTTTGTCATGCTTATTCTTCCTATTCCCATACCAGAATTTCAAATGTTCTGAAAGCCTAAGCTTAAACGTGAATGTTCAGATGACACAGATCTACCTATGTATGAATGGAATCCGATATTTATTAGGAAATACAGTAATTCAAATTTCACATAATTCACCAATAAGGTCACGAGAATTGCATATATGGTCTTACATGGAATAGATTTACCAATCCTTGCCTAGATAATGTAAAGAGTGGTTTCAATTCACCCCAGAGACCAGACTTTAGGATTGGTTCATCTTTTAAGATAATATAGTTGTCAGGGTATATGTATTTGAAGGAAGACCCTACAAATTACCTACCTTTTTTACAGTGAGAATCTTGACAATGGAATTCGCCAGGAAGAGGGTGTTATCAATTGAATTTCCCTTTGGGAGTGTCAAACAACATAAGTATTTTCACATCCCCAAAGATGTGGGTCCCTTATATATTATATCTCTCAGTGTTGTACACTGCTTGGAGGTATTTCTAGAGAAACTAAGTCTAGACAAGGATGAAGCAGTGGCCTATGACCCTCATGTGGTGATATCAAAACAAAGGTTAGAAAATAAAAACTCAACATATGAACCAACTCCTAGGCCTGATTTGGTAAGCATTTCTAATAAATATAGTTGGGAGGAGGTTGAGAAGATTCTAAATTATTCCATAGCTTCAAGTGATCATAATCAAGTAGCAAGACAAAAGAGAGGGGAAGAAAACATGGAAATTCATCAAGATGATCAAACCCCACAAGCCAAAAGGAAAAGGATTGATTCAGTAGAGGAGGCCAAAGAATTAGATTTAAAGGAGATAGATGTTGAAGTATCCAAGTAGTTTGATGAGATAGACAAGCAAACCAATTTTGTAGGAAAAACAATAACCATATTAATTCCCTACCCATCCTTGGATTTTATAGTTCCTCGGAAATCCAAATCCATAACTCTCACAGTGCTAGTATTGGTACAAACAAACCTACAAGCTATTTACGGGGAGATAAAAAAGAGTAGTGTACATAATGTGAATGAAGACAGGATGCACACTGTTCTTGCTAACAAAATATTTTTGAGAGTTGCAGATAGTGTCAATGATACATTCCGATATTTAGTAGTTGATCCCATGGTGCTTTGGCCTTCTGGTCTGAAAGATTATAGAACTGTAGAGCATGTAATGGAATGGTCCTTGTTTAGCCAACTTCATAAAATGGATTGCTTCAAACAAGCCAATGATACGATTTTTGCATATTCGGTCAAAGCCACTAAGATGGAGAAAAGGCTTAAAAAATGACTGAACGAAGTAGGAGATATCCTTCATTTGTGGCTTCACAGTATGTTGGGTTATAGGTGCACAGTATGTTGAAGGTGTTTAAAAATACACTTAACCGTGATCAAAATATCCATTAAATAATGTTGATGGTATAGTATCATAAAGACAAAACTCTTGAAAATGCTTTAACAAGAGGACTATTGCACAGAGCACAAGGATTAAATCTATCTCTCTAGGTTCTAGCTCTTATATATAGCACAAGAAATCCATCCAATTGAAGTGTTCAGTTCTGAACTTCGTGGGATAAAAGGGATAGTCACAAGGGTCAAATACATAAATGAAAATCTTCTTATGCTCTGAATTCAATAGGTTTTGAATTGAACAAATGTGATCTGAAATTCGGGTGCCTAGATGACTAAGGCAGCTGCAAATGTGAATATCTTCTCTTGCTAGCTTATGAAGGTATCATTTCCTTGCTTTTTCGGTGTTTGATTTCCTCTATCTTTCCCAACCAGGATTTGAAGTGGAACGACTAGCATGAAAGGCAATTTCCGGTGTAGCTTGTGTAAGGAAATTTCATTACCTAATAGATAGGGACAACCCATTCCTTGAGAAATTATGGAATACATCCTACATAATTTGGTGCACATACTCCATTGAAGACTTCTATTCAGGTTTTTGGCTATTCAAGAGCATCCAACAAGTTTGAATTCAGGTCTAGTTCTTTAAGGCTTGAACAATGAAAAGTGGAGATTTAAATTTAGGGAGAAACAAGCACAAATTCCAATAGCAGCATACTTGTGACAATATTATAAAAGCATTTTTTTGGTCTAAAAATAGAGGTCTCTTACAAATATGATGCTGCAGGTCCTTGTCTCAACCATCTACAAAGGTCATTGTAATATAATTTAGAGAAAGTTGAAACACTTGTTGCTGGTTGTATGACTTATTTTGAGAATACAGTTGATCTTGTTGGAATATATTAAACCCACTCATAACTTAGGATAAAATAATTAATCATTATTTGATTAATTATTCACCCATTAGCTTAATTAGTTGGCATCCACTTGCACCTTAAAGTCAATACATGCCATATATATCCTAGGAATGATTTATTTCTAATTCTAGGTTGATCTTGACCACCTTTTGACCATCCAAAATTATTATACAGCACTTTACAACAGATTCTGCTTTATTCTACTTTTCCTGCTTTTCTATGGATAAGATAAAAGCTAGTCAACTAGGAAACTGGAAGCTTTTGTTTCCAACCTATCCTCCATTATTTTTTCTCCATTTTCTAGGATTAGCATATTTTTCAATCTCCCTTGACAACTCACTCATGATTTTTCCAATTCTTGAGGTCCTTGATAGATTTGGGAAGTTCTTTAGACACCTATGGGGGTTTGCTATATTTTGGTAAGTCAACCTTTTTGAGCTTGATGAGTTGTCTCCATAAAACTCGATTTTCCTATGAGGGATGTACTATTTATGTACACTATTATTCATCATTATTCAATGGAAGGATACACACCAATATTCATCTCTCCATTCATGTGATTCAGTCTCTTTTCTTCTCTCTATTTTTCCTATGTATGCTTGTGAGAATTCTTAGTAGCAAGATCTATTTCCTGTGCTTATTATTAGCATCATTGCTCATAGAATTGATCTATTATTTCTACATGGTATCAGAGCTATAGGGAGCACAAGCTTGTCATCTTCTACATGGTATCAAAGCAGCAAGGTTGATCAAGTTCTACAGAGTTGAGGAGCGCATCCAGTCTCCTATCCCTCTCTAAAGAAGAGCTTGTCTAGCTTACAAGATTTTCTCCTAGTTTGTTTTGTAGGTTTCAGAGAGTATATCCTAGAGAATATCAACAACTTCAATATGGATTCAAAACTTCCTCTACTATCTCCTTTCAAATATGCTGATTGGAAGCCAAAGATGAGTGCATACTTGAAGAGGCAATGTCTCTTTGATGTCTCCATTGGTGCATTGAGCGAACCTGAGTCTTATGAAGAGAAGATTGATTGGATAAATAATTGTGATAGAGATTATGGAATCATGTGATTGGAAATGTCTCCAAATATACATCATCTCATAGATTCTATTGAATTTCCATTTGATATTTGGAAAATTTTGGACAAAGCTTTTGGTTTGCAGGAAATTGAAGATGAAGCATGGAGCGAACCCAGCATCTCCTCTTGTTCTCTCTCTAAATATTTCTTGGCCTCTACATTCTCTGATGAATTTGATCATGATGAAGAATTTTCTCATATAGCTCATGTTGCTGCTGCCCTCTTTGATTCGAATGCTTCCTACTTCAATCAAGAAGCAAATATTGAAGAGCCATGTTTTTCTGTGTCTCTTGAAGGTGATTCTTCTTCTTGTGATACTTTTGATGAAAAAGAAGTAACATATGGAGATGCTGATGATATTGATGATGATCCTATCACCCATTCATTTCTTTCAAAATCTCCTATCTTAGATTCTGAGATCTATGTGCCAGATTCTTCACACCTTGTGCATACCTCTCTCGTTTTTGGTGCGCAACTCAATGACTTCCAGGACGTTTGCTTAGCCACTTCAAGCATTATTTGTGTAATACCACTTACCTTACTTGATCTCATGTGCTTCAGCATCTCCTCCTTTGTTCTTGGCATCAATACTCAGAACCTCCTTGAAGATTGTGAACATCCCATTCTTTCCTCCTTTTATACACAGGATTCATTACCAGCGTATTCCCATGAGTCTATTGATATGCTTATATGTGATCCTTTGGATTCTGATTTAGAAGCATATTTACAGGT
>LPNX010902822.1:405645-420977 GCA_001517045.1 Pseudotsuga menziesii | reverse complement strand
CTAGAAAATTAGGTATAATTAACACTTTATTTTAATTTTATCATATTTGCAAAAACACTAGGAATTAATGTGAATTTTATAAAGGCTTAGAAATGAGCATACTTTTTTATTGAAGATTATTGTTTAATTTATCCACCGGTTATTTGAATAACGGCACGTGGTTATCAATGAAAATTGAAGGAGCTATTAATCAATGGAAAGGTTTGTGAATTTTGTTTTACCCACAACGAGATCCTCATATTAAACCAGCTATCTGTTCTTCGATATTGTAGAGATTTGAGAGATGCCAGCCGAATCTATGGATTATTATATTGCTAATAATGATAAAACAAATATCATGTAGATGCTAAAATGTTTTAATTGCACATATTGAAACAAATCACAGATTTTGAAAACGCCAAAAGAGCTGCAAAGATCATTGGTTAAGTTATTTATTTTCTCATGATTGAATTCTGTTTACACTTCTTTCTTTTATTAGGTTTTTTGTTTTTCATGTGCAGATGCTAAGGAGATTGTTATGATTCTGGAAATTACCAGAAGACGAATTTTATTCTCTGTCAGTTATTAAAAACGCGTTTTCAAATAACAGGCGTTTTTCCAGGCCACGTTGTGAACAAATGGAGATAGATCTGAAAAATCCGCCACATGGGTTTTTCTCAGAACGGACCCATTTAGTTGTACTCACGAGGATTTTTCCAAAAAGTGATGGATTCTAGGGGATTTCGGGGATTTTCTGGACGCAATTTTTGCAGTTGCGGCCGGCAAAATTTCACCTGTGTAAAACCTAATTTGGATTTCGTTTTTGGTTATTTAAGCAGACTAGAATTTGCTGGAATGGGGGAGGAAGGTGGGGGATTCCAAAGATGAATATATTTCTCTCTTGTAAGCTCAGAAAACACTGCTGCCTGAGGTCGATAGTTGATGGAGAGGAGACAACAAGACTGTGGTTTGATTTATCTACAATTTTAGACAGCTATCTGTCTTGAGCTAGGATATATTGAACTGGTGATATTTTTAATATATGTTTACAGTTTGTATACTTGGCATATAGTTTTGATATCTATCAGTCTTGTCATTTTTTTTCTATTTTATCTATGTTTGTTATAATTCTCTAAACAATTTTGCAAATATACATGTCTTGTACGATTATCGATTTTTAATGTTTTTGATCTTGCTGATATGTCATGTTGTTTAATTAATGATCGATATCATTGTTTATATAATATGTAATGATTGTTGTTTGGTTTTGTTAATATTTAAATATTATCAAGTGTATTCATGCAGTATTCTTATCAGCATAGTTCGATTCCAGGTTTAATATTATTTTCACTCTTGATAAGGATAAGATCGAAAATAGATTAATATGTTGTTTCTTTTAAATTATTTTATGAAAAACAGCCATTGAATTACATTCAGGTTCTTTCCTGATTTTTTGTAATTAATGTATATTTGTTAATAATGCAATTTTTATAACTCATTTAACATTTTTGATTAATTTTTGATTATTTATAAGTTCAGTTAATTAAATAGATTTATTTCATAGATTAATTTAATTAAATTATTAATTCATTAGTAAGTAGATTAACTAGTTTAATTTGTACATTCATTAACTAGTTTAATTTGTACATTCGTAGGTATTTATTAGATTTAATTAACCAAAGCAATAGCTCTATTTTATCTTTTAGACTTAGTTTAGTTAGACTTTCAGGCTAACAGAGCCTTTAAACCTGTCGGAAACAACCATCCCAAACAGCTTGGAGCCTGTTTTAAGGATCCCGGTCTGGGTTGTCTTCCCCGTTGCGTGCATAGTCACATATGCCCATCAACAAATGGTTTTTATTATTTTAATGTTTAATTTTTTTTAATGTGATTGATTACCTTTACTTGAATCCAATAAGTCCACTACACCCCTTAAGGAAAGGATAAATCCAAGAACTTATTCCTGCAACACGGAGGCAAGGTATCAAAAACAGACGACATCAATACTTATGATCATCATCATCATCATTGTCACCACCATCTTGATCATCATCATAATCACCATCACCACCATCTTGATCATCATCATCATCATCATAATCATTGCAATCATTATCATCATCATCATTTTCATCATCATCAAGAACATCATCATAAGCATCATAAGCATTTCCATTGATCATCGCCATTGTCATAAACAACACCATCGTCATTGCCGTCGTCTTCATCATCGTCATAAAAAACACCATAGACATCATCATCATCGTAGTGATTATGATGATGATGGTGATGTTGATAGCGAAATTATCGTTGTCGCCGTAGTCAACAGGATTATCATGATCATTGTCCTAATGGCCATCATCGTCGTCATAAAGAACATCATCGTCAATAGACCCTTTATTGAAAAAAAATTGTCATATGAGTGTAATGTGGTGACCATTTTGAAGTTTGACACAAAGAGGATGCTTAATAAAGTCCATTATCAAGAAGACTTGAGACAAGAAAAAGTAAGTAATAAGGTTAGATGGAATTCATTGTATAATACAATTTCTTTCTTACAAATCTTTAAATCCTGAAAATGTGTAAATTTCAATTAATTACAACCTTGATAAATAGGTAATTAAACACAAAATTGTTCTTGTCTAATTATTATTTATAAAATTTCATTTAACATAGAACCATTTTTTTTAAATAATTAGGCTTATTGTTGGCAGGGGTTTTGAGCAAGTGAGTTGCGCAGCATCACGGTAGCTGTGCAAGCTCGCGCGACACTGCGCAAGTCCAGATTAGTGCGATGGGCGGAAGAATAACCGTTTTTGAATATTTAATGTATTAATTGACCACGTTTTGTGGACATAGGTCATTAGTGGTTAGAAGTCGGTTAGAAGTGGACCTTTGATGTAAAGGCGCAAGCCTATAAATAGAGCTAGTTTTGCAATTGTATGGAACACATAGACAATCATGATATGAATGATGATATCTGTTGCGATTTGTCTATGGTCTTGATGAGTCTTCTGTTTTGAACAATCTACAATCTGTCTATGTTAGATACTAAATTTTGGGATGTAATCGGTCTCTTGTTGTGGAGAATAATTATATGTTTTGAATCTGTTGCGCAGAATTAATATGACATGATGGTTGTTGTCTACATATTGTCTTATGTTTTCCTGTTTTCTCTGCCACAATGTCAATGAGAAGTGTATTGAATCTATTTAAGATTTATTGATGTTGCTACAATAAACTGATGATGTGATATGTTCCGATTCTGTCGCAATGATGATGAAGCTTATTAATGTTGTTACTACTGTGATAAATGAATGATGTGATCTCTTAGATCCGTAGTTGTGAAGATGAATTGTGATAATTGTTTTAGTTCTGTTGAGTGACTTAGAGTAATCTGATAGTTATCTGGTTAAAGCTGAAGATTCCATATCTTCCCTTCTTACTGCCAGAAACTTGGTTCCGACAGCTCTCCCTTGAACGCCTCAAGTGAGACATCGTCCACTCTGTGGATGTTGCTGGGCAGGGTAAAACTTGTCTAGGCCGGTGCTTAGGGAGATCCTACTGGTTGAGCATCGATAAAGTGAGAACCCCTGTCGACAAGGATTTGTTGGTGGGTTTTTTTCCAACAAATGGTTCTATTGCTGGGACTGAGTTGCGGTTGAAACGAGGATATGTTTTGGCATCCGACCCGACCGGAGATCAAGGAGTGGTTTGGTCTAAAACTACGAGAATTTGCTAAAACAGAAAATCAAAATCCAAAACTGTTGACAAGAAATTGGTTGGACATGTATATTCACGATGGTCCTCACGAATGGTTCTTCTGTGAGTTTCCTATCATCTTGTATGAGTGGCTGGCGAAGTTCGCTTCTAAGAAGAAAAACTTATAAGGAGGAGAGCCGACATCTTGGACTCCGAAGCTGATCCAAGAATTGCAAGAAACAAACAATAGGGCATCACGGGCTGTTGAGGTGTGGTTGGATAGTATCATGGAGGGCTACATTACTGAGTTTGCAATTGATACCAATAAGTCATTTAGCGAAGCAGAAAGAGGGTTCTTCAATGGACCACAAGGTAGGTTTTTGTTGTCTCTGCAGCTATCTATTAACCAGCTTGTCTACAAAAAAGGTATTCTAAAGATGGACCAAGAGTAGTGGAACTCTGGTGTGTGGAGGTTGTAGACACTGCAATGAAAGGGGAGAGATGCATGGAAAGGTAAGGGGTAGATGGGCATAAGTTCTGGTGAGATTGGGAAGGTCACTGAGGAAACAAATGGTTGTATAAGAGGAGGAGCAAGGTTTTGAGAGAAGAAGCAGAGGATAGGAGAAGGTTCTGCTACGATCGAAGTGCAATACCATGAATAAAAACCACATGGGATAAAGCGACCTTTCATTGACGATGAGGATGACCAGGCCGAAGCTACGCTTGGGATAATGGCAGGCTCGAACCCCAGCAGTGACGTGTCTACACCTCTACGCACTACTCCACCACTAGGAAGAAATGTGCATTCTACATCCACCTGCCCGATGTTTCAGTAGCACTCTAGCAGTAGAGTACCAGCTAGAGGAAGAAGGCCTAGAATGGCGGGCGACGAAATGAAGCTACCAATATTTCATGGAAACAACACCGATGACCTAGATCAATATTGGTTCTTGTGTGAGGCGATTTGGACCGCACGATAGATTGTGGATGATGATGTCAAGAAAATCCAGTTGGAAACCACCCTCAGGGGTCATGCACTGGATTGGTACATGCGATTCATGTTGGTTCCTCAGGGAGGTACAGTGAAAACACTGGATGAGATCCGTAAGGGGTTATTTGAAGAATTCAAGAAGTCGAAGTCTAAGGCTCACTACATTATCGAGTTGAAAGAAATCAAGCAGTTCTCCAATGAAACAATTTGGGACTTTGATCAACAGTTTAAGACATTGATGGCTCGAGTCAGCTTCCAGATGAGCAATGTTCAACACAAGGAGTGGCTCATCGTTGTTCTTTTCCCACATATCAGACATCCGCTAATGCAGTAAAAGATTGCAATGCAAAGCGAGGCTTTGGAAATCACAATGAAAATAGAAGCATCGCGAGTAGGAGAAACCACAGTATGGATGAACCAGATTCAAGCACAGTTGGCTAATTTGACGCTCCAACTGCAAGATATCAAGAAGGATAAGGAAGATCATGACGATCTTTGGTCCACCTGGTGTCATGCAGACGGACACACCAAGGATACATGTCCGAGGTTCTGAAATTATTTTCTTTCACGAGCCCCAAACCCATTAAGCTGCGCTGGTTTACCATGGTGCCACATATGTCAGGCCTATGGGCATCGATATGAGAACTGCAACTACATGCAAAAGATGGTTACCAAGACAGAGAGTCTGTACTGTACCTTTTATAGGTCAGTAGGACACAATGATAAAAACTATTGAGCTTATGACTTGCTCCAGGGAAGGACATATGATTCCTAGTTTGTGAAAGGTGAGGACCCCTAGGAAATGCAAGCACAGCCCCAGATGGCACAGCCAGCAGCGTAAGTGCAGTATACACTGCCGCCCCCAATGCAGTTTATCATGTCGCAAACGCAACAACAATTTACGTTGCAGCCACAGTTTGCACCGCAGCCGCAATTCGTAGTGCAACTGCAGTTTGTGCCATGACCACAGTATAATCAGGTACTGCTCATTCAGCCTCAACCACAATATGTTCAAACTACGCACTATGTCCAACAACAACCAAACCCCCTACAGCAGCAGTTGACCCAGCCTTTGTTTCAGCAAGGAGGAGTCCGAGGAGGATTCCATGGAGGATTCAGGTGAAGAGTAGGAGGCTTCGGTCAAGGAGGAGGACGAGGTCGAGAATCAATCTAGTGTTATACCTGTGGAGTATTCAGGCACTACCATAGGGAGTGTCCTCATGTGAAGTGTACATACTATGCGGTCAACGAGAATAATGTTGAAAATTGCCCTCAGCTGATTGCAAAATGGCAAGCTAGGAACATTCCTCAGTTGCAGAATGTGCCGACTCAGAACTAGCCACCGTTCCAAGTGCAGAACCAACCGATGATGCAAAATCATATCCTGCCATAGACTCAGAATTAGCCGATGAACCCACCACTGAATCAGAACCCACTCCATAACCTGAATCAAGGATCGACGGTTGCAACAATTCAAGCCAAACTGCAAAAAAAGGATGTCGACAATGGGGTCGTCACTCGCACTGGTGCGACAACTGGGGAAGATGGACTGCGTCAACAAGTTCAGTTCACTGGAAAGAAAAAGGTAGCATTTGATATTGCAACAGAGAAAGACACCTTATTCAAGGCCAAGCATGCAATCGGGAGAAATCTGGGTAAGTTACCTATTATCGACATGCCATCTACTTTTGTTCCATTTGTAGAGGTAGGACCATTGCGACATCATGGTACCTTGCAGCAGTTCTTTGAGATTTTTTTATCATTGGAAAGGGATATTGAATCCCTTATCAAGATTGATAAGTTGTTATACCACTAGGATAAGACATTTAAGGATTCTGCAGTGAACTCCTTGCAAAATTCGAATACCGGCAAGGAGATGAGGATGAACATCCAGATCGAAGATTATGAGGTTGACTTGGTTATTCTGGATCTCAAATCAGATTTAAACATTTTGACCTAGAAAACTTGGCAGCTGATGGGGAAGCTGACGTTGGGATGGTTGTCGGTGCAACTGCAACTAGCAAATTAGGCAAAGGTTCAACCCATTGGTTGTGTTTCAAACCTGGTTATCAATGTTGAAGGTATGAAAATGTCTGCTGATTTTGATGTGATAGAAGTGGTTGAAGATGGAGTTTCATATCTCGCATTATTAGGGATTGGGTGGGCTAATGATAGCATGGCGGTTATCAATTTCAAAAAATGGGTTATGACGTTCGAGAACCAGGATTTTAGGGTCATTTCTCCCATGGACCCTCAGGAAGGACCTAATATATTGAACCTGTAAGGGATGAAGCTGATAGAAGTTGGGATCACACCTATAATATCTCTGAAGACTATATCCACCCTACCATCGATGGTGAACTTGGATGGCGTAGCTCTAGTTTTGCGTCTTCTGATTCCAATGATGCTTTGGAAAATTGGAAAAACAGGCTGCATGAGGTGTCGTTTAGGAAATGTGGGTTGATCACACAGTCTCTCCGTTGCGTAGCAACTGAGACTGTCGAGTTGCCAATTTATGAAGGGCTGCCAAAGTTATCAGAATTCCTTCAAGAATTTGAAGAGAAAGTGTTTGAACCATAAAGGGTATTGGCCCTAGATGTAGTACTAAAGGCTACCCCAGCCTAATGGTGGGCGACACACAAGCAGACGATCCATGGCTGGGGACAGTGTCAGAGATTGATGATGGTGCACTTCGGCGATTCGAAGGTCTACCATGCTAGGAGAAATGATGGACAAAATGACCCTGCCAGTCACTTGATGGAATGTCATGCCTTATGGGCATCATGACCTAAAGATGAGTGGGTCCATGCTTTTTTTCATACTTTGGAAGAGATGCCGAGATCCTAGTATGTACCGAAAAAACTACGTAGAACTGTAACCACTTGGGAGGAGTTGTCTATTTGCTTTGCGCAGACATTTAGTTTCGATGATGCCAACCCAGAGGTACATAATGCATTGCAAATCATCTATGACATAGTGTTGAAGGTCGTCCCTGTCGCATACCCAGTCGATCCACATGTGCACTTCTAGATGCAATCCATGATGACATGTTACAATATACCTGGGGAACCTACAGATGATGATGAGTTGCAGAATGTTAATATTCCGGAGTCAGGAAGAAGCCGTGAGGTTGCAGCACTAGACATATCGATGTATTCGATGAGCCAACCACTGAAGATCAGGAAATTCAACATTGGGTCATAAGAGAACCTGAAATTAGCCAATATTGGGGACTATTGGGACGAGGAAAAAATGGCCAAAATCACGGACTTGCTACATGAATTCTAGGATATTTTTTTGACACGGTTCTCAGAAATGAAGGGGATATTAGGGGACCTAGGGGAGATGAAAATTACATTGAAACCAGATGAAAAACCTGTGTGACAGAGACAGTATCAACTGAACCCACGATACAAAGACCATGTGAAGGCTAAGATTGACCGGATGTTGGATGCTGGGATCATCGATCCTGTCGAAGAATCAGAGTGGATAAGCCCTATGATGGTTCAGGATAAAAAGACCAGTGAAATATGCATTTGCATAAACCTAAGAAAGTTGAATGATGCCTACATGTATGATCTGTTCCCAACTTCCTTTACAGATGAGGTCCTTGAAGGAGTAGGTGTTTAGGAGATGTATTCCTTCACAGATGGCTCTTCGGGGTACCACCAGATCCGGATTGCAATGGAGGATCGCCATAAGACCACGTTTGTCATTGAATGGGGTTGTTTTCAATATACAGTCATGCCTTTTGGGTTGAATAATGCATCAACGATCTTTTCTTAGGTGGTTGTCAATGCCTTCAAATATTTCATCAAAAATTACTACAAGTATACATGGATGACTGGACAGTCTATGGTTTAGTTAGATATCATTTAGCAAACCTGTGATTGATGCTGGAACTCTGTCACCAACATCAAATCACACTAAACTCTAAGAAATGCATTTTCTATGTGTCGTTTTGAATACTACTTGGACACATAGTATGTAAGGAAGGTCTGTTGGTTGATCCTTTAAAGATCGCACTAATTCTTAGTTTTTCACCACCGACAAATGTGAATATTCTTCGGGCGACACTGGGGCACATGGGGTACTATCACAAGTTCATCAAAGGATACGCTATGATTATTGCCCCGATGGAGAAGCTATTAAAGAAGGATGTTGCATTTGAGTGGATTCGGGATTGTCAAGGAATTTTTGACACACCGAAGGCCAAAATGGCCTCCACAACCATACTGGTATTCCCTAATTGGAACAAGGAGTTCCATGTGCATGTCGACGCCTCTTTTGTTGCGTTGGGGTTTGTGCTTGCACAACCAAGTGAGGGCGACTTGGGTCACCTGATCGCATATGCCAGTAGGAAGTTTTCATTTGCTGAACGAAATTACACAACAACTAAAAGAGAAGGCTTGGCGATGGCTTATTCCTTGCAAACGTTTAGGCACTATTTGTTAGGCAGTGACTTCAAGATGTTCACCGATAATTCCACCTTGCAATATTTGGTCAATAAGCCTGTGTTGGGGGGGAAGATCTGTCAGTGGCTGCTACTTTTTCAGGAATTTGACTTTGAAATAGTTATGAAGCTACGACGGTTGAATGTTGGTTCGGATCACCTGTCTCACATTAAGACTGGAGAAGAACCTACCAATATTGCTGATGGATTGCTAGATGCGCAATTGTTCCGGGTTGATATCGCAGATGATCATTATGCCCCAATCATTCATTTCTTGGCCACTGGTGTTGCCCCTGAGAACATGTCAACCAATCAGAAGAAGCAGTTGGTAGTCAAGGATTCAGATTTCCAGTTGATTGTTCGGCAGTTATACAAGCTTAGACCAAATGAACTCTTGCGACATTGTATCCTACGACATGAGTAGGGACTCATTTTAGAAGAATCACATGCAAGAATCGCGGGAGGTCACTATGGAGGAAGGGATACTACGCGGAATGTATTGCAAGATGGGCTATGGTGGCCTATGTTGCATAATGATGCCACAGACTATGTGTGGAGTTGTGACATATGCCACCGCATCGGTAAACCATCGCGGCGAGATGAGATGTCGCTTGTGCCGCAGGTAACTCTACAACCTTTTAATAAATTGGCTGTGTATTTTGTGGGTCCAATTAATCCACTAGGGAAGAGGACTGATGTGTGATACATTATTACTGCAACTGACTATCTGATCAGGTGGGCAGAGGCCACACCAGTTGTGGATTGTACTGCTTGTGACAGCATCGAAGTTCATATTTGAGAATATTGTGACACGGTTTGGGTTTCCCAACATATTTATGAGTGACTAGGGCAGTCATTTTATCAACCGCATAGTGAGAGTGCTAACTGAGGAGTTCCAGGTGCAACATAAGAAAAGCACACCATATCATCTGCAGGAGAATGGGACTGTTGAAGCATTCAACAAAATTTTGGAAACAACATTGACAAAGGTATGTAATGTTAATCATGATGAATGGGACTTGAAAATTCCAGCAGTGCTATGGGCCTATCACACCACTTGTAAACGACTGACAGGACAAACATCGTTTAAATTGGTATATGGAAAAGAGGCAGTCATGCCCATGGAATACATTGTTCCTAGTTTGCGCATCGTTGCGGTGACCGGCATGGATGATGCAGAAGCATTAGAAAAGCGCATTGCGTAGTTGATCCAACTTGAAGAGGACCACTTTATTGCAAGCTTCCACCAGCGTTTTACGAAGGATCGACAGAAGGAGTGGCATGATCGTCACATTAAGAATAAATAGTTTGCGGAAGGAGATTTGGTGTTGTTATACGACAATAAGTTCATGATGCATCCAGGTAAGTTATAGATGCACTTGTTAGGCCCGTATCTTGTTCATTCCATTACTTTTGAAGGTGTGGTTCAATTACAGCAATTATATGGTGTGGTATTTCCGACGCTTATCAATGGGAGTCGCTTGAAGCCCTATAAGACGGGGTCAAAGTCGAGCACCGCTTGAGGTGCTGTAAAAAAAAATAGAAGTTTGTTTAAGATAGCAACAAAACGAGCCTAGGGGAAGAGGTCGCGCAAGGATATGGGCTAGTAGTGATGGAAGGGAGACCACCTGCGATAGCCACAGGGCTGTGGGTTGGTCAAATCAGCAATAAATGCAGGTAGTTCAAATAGTTAGTTGGTGGTGCTTATTGAAGCGACGTGCATTAATGGTCGATCTGACCGTTAGTAGGGTGAGATTGTCAACTAATTTGGTTTCATTACTACTGGATTTGGTCATGATGGACATAATGGATTTGGTAATGATGATTTAGAATTGGGAAGTGGCTATAAAAAGTGGGCGGGACGCAGGAGGAAGGCATTTTTCAAAGCAGTTCAGTCGAGTGAGCAGAGTACAATTGATGATTATTGAGTGCGAGTTGTGGCATAGAGGTGCGAGTTTTTATTGTGGGATTCTGGTGAGTTATGGAGTAGAGGTACAGATTCGTTGGGTGCATAGTAAGGTTTGGGGAGTGCAGCATGCTGAGAGACCCTAACGCAATTGAGATTTCCAGTGAGCAGGAATCCCCCATACGGCCAACGGCCATTGAAGAATAACTCATGAGTATGTCAGTAGGCTCTTCATCAATCCCCAAAAGAAAGGGATAGGCTAAGAAGCCCAATTCTACGCCACTGCAGAAGAGGCACACCCACACCTCGGCTAGAGTGTAAGGAGAGGGGACTGCACAAACCGGGCCATCGAGCTCAGGAGCTATAGAGTCTACAGCGCATAAGGGTGTCTCTTTCCATGATATCCTGGGATATGTCACTCCAATGAGGTCAGGAGCAAAGCTGAGGAAGCCCACAAAGAATCAGAAGTACCCACCCAAATCGCCACTACTGCTGGAAGGGCTGACTTGCTCGATAGATATCATCCATGCCTTGATCAGGCTAAAGTTTGAGGACCAAAATTTTCTATTGTTCAAAGACATCAGGAATGATCACTATGAATAAGTTTCGATGGGGCCCGGTGCACCGATTTAGAGGATTCCTCAACCATGGGTGAGCAGGTTGAATAAATCTGGCTTATTGGGGCTCAATAATATGCCCCACTTTGGGTGACTGAACAAAGCTCATGCATGTGTTAAACAACTCTTGGCCTTCTTTCATGGTGGACGCTCTGGTTTAATGAGCCCATTCCTATCATGGTAGACTTAATTGTGATCATTACGGGCTTGACGAAGGCTAGGGAAGATCTGGTGCAGTATATCCACAGGCACGATACTAACAAGAAACTTGCCAAGCAGTTGAAGGAGATATTTGACTTGCAGCGTGATGGCTTTACATATCATATCGACAGCATTAATTCGTGGGTGGTGTGTATCAGGGCGTGCATTTTAGTGACCAAGATTGTCCGAGGAAATCGACCGGTCTAGTGCAACTTGAGCGTGGTTGCCTACGCACAAAGATGTGCAGAAGGCATGCAAATGAACTGGTCCTTATTTTTGCTCAACCAATTGCTCGAAGATGCTCTCACTACTCGGGCCGGGTAGCCATTTTCCTATAGTTGCATATTAATTATTATTGCACTTGTCACATGGATGGAACTAGAATATTATCAGCCAATGGCAGTCGATGCGGCGAAGGTGTGCCGAGGATCACATTACCAAACTTTATGGTGGGTTGAGGATCCCAGTCGACAGAGGGACTGTGTGATCCATTTTTGGGTATATTGGGAAGTGTTGCAAGACATCGCTGTCAAAGTTCCCCACTTATCTAATTATGCAGCAGCCAAGTATCAGCGGCTCATTCAATTAGCTATCGGGCCTCACTCTATATATATCTAGGCACGGTGGGACCCTGAAAAGCAGTGGCTACCTTTGCCCTACAAAGTCACTGATGAAGAATTGGATGTTATCATTCAGGAGTGGCCGACGAAATGGATCAACCCTATGAGCTAGGAGGAACTCGCTAAGGACCCACCCATTGACGCCCCAGACGAGCCTATCCAGAAGGAACTGAGTGTTCACGACTCTGATAATGAATCGTCGACAGTCCCTAAGGTTGAAGCACAGTGCATGCAAGAGGAAACTCGAACCAAATGGAGCCAAGAATATTATGGGAGTAGTGGTACCAAGTCAGGGATGGAGGACCAACTGCAACAGCTCATTAAAGCAGTCACTGACTCCTCTAAGGTTGTGACATAATTGATATGAGAGTCCAAATAAGGAGGGTTTATCGCGGTAAGAGATCAGTTGGATTCCATTTATGATGTTGTTTCCAGAAAGACACCCAAGAAATATGTGATGAAGGAGTTCCCATCGATCAGCACCGACCGACGGGCCAAGAACGTTCAAGTTCCCCTGACTGTGATCAACGTGGCGTGTCAAGAAGTGAATCTATTACTACAGGTGCTCCAGAGTATCTCCTTGGATCTTAACAAGTTACCTGCACAGGTTCTTGTGGAGCTAGAGCATGTTGTCGCCAAGGAATTGGTGAATAGGTAGAAGGAGCTTACTAATGGGTATGTGCAGTCACAGAGTGCAGCCGAGAGGCTGCAGAAAGAAGTGGAGGAGCTGCATTAAGTTAGGGTGCAGCTGGCGGAAGAAAAGGTACAAGAAATTGAGGCCTTGAAGGTAGCACAGGCCGAGCTGCAGTACAACACTGCCAAGGAAATCACTGAGCTGAATAAGGCACCAGACCACCTTATCATTGAGAAGGCGCACCTGTGCGCAAGTTGTGGTGAGGTTGATCAAGCTATTAATGAGTCTTGTCAACATATATTTGAGAGCATGACCAATCTTACTATATTCACTAAGGCCAAGTGACTTGGGGAGGTTATTGTCAAGCTCCAGGACTCCAATCTTCTCTCAATGCATTGGTCCATCTAGAGATGTTGTCGGAGCAGGTTACCAAACAGAAGGCTACTATTGAGGAGGTAGCGGCACAGTTCGAAACAATGGAGCAAGAGGCAAAGACAATAATGGAGGCGATGATGTAGTTTTGGAAAATCGTTGTCCAAGATGAACAGCTCGACCATTTGACCAAGCATGTGCAAGAAGATGAAGGACCATTGACGACACTGAAGATGTCATTGCAAGAATTGCCGCTCATGGTGTAGATCACGCGGTCTGAGGAGTTGAAGGACCTCCAACAGAGAGTTGCTCATGCCCAAGAAGGCCAACAAAAGCGTTGAGCCCAGTTAGATGATTTTCAAGAATTTGGTGGGAAACCGACTGTAAAAGCAGTCACAATGCTACAGGCAGTGCAAGAGAGTCAGTAGATGGTCAATGGCAAGGTTGGGACAACGTACCCTATGCAGCAGGATTTGCTTAACTGTCAAAGCACCGCCGAAAAATTCCAACTCTAGGTTCATGATATCTCACAGTAGTTTGAATACTTCAAAGCTAAGACATCAGCATATACCCTATCAACCTGACGTGGCTCAAGGACAGGCCACAAGACTGTGTTAGGGGCCTATTGGCAGGGGTTTTGGGCAAGTGAGTTGCGTAGCGTCGCGGTAGCAGCGCAAGATCACGTGACACCGTGCAAGGCCAGATTAGCACGATGGGCAAAAGAATAACCATTTTTGAATATTTAATGTATTAATTGACCACGTTTTGTGGAGATAGGTCATTAGTGGTTAGAAGTTAGTTAGAAGTGGACCTTTGATGTAAAGGCGCAAGCCTATATATAGAGCTAGTTCTGCAATTGTATGGAACACATAGACAATCATGGTATGAATGATGATATCTGTTGCAATCTCTCTATGGTCTTGATGAGTCTTTTGTTTTGAACAATCTACGATTTGTCTGTGTCAGATACTGAATTTTGGGATGTAACCAGTCTCCTGCTGTGGAGAAGAATTATCTGTTTTGGATCTATTGCGCAGAATTAATATGACATGACGGTTGTTTCCTAAATATTGTCTTATGTTTTCCTGTTTTCTCTGTCGCGATGTCAATGAGAAGTGTATTGAATATGTTTATGATTTATTGATGTTTCTTCAATAAACTGATGATGCGATCTATTCCAATTTTGTCGCAATGATGATGAAGGTTATTAATGTTGTTACTACTGTGATAACACTGCTGCGATAAATGAATGATGTGATCTCTTAGATCCGTAGTTGTGAATATGAATTGTGATAACTATTTTAGTTCTGTCAAGTGACTTAGAGTAATTTGATAGTTATCCGGTTGAAGCTGTGGATGCCATATCTTCCCTTCTTACTGTCGAAAACTTGGTTCCGATAGCTCTCCCTTGAACGCCTCAGGTGAGAATTCATCCACTCTGTGGATGTTGCTGGGCAGGGTAAAACCTGTTTGGGCCAATGCCCAGGGATATCCTGCTGATTGAGCGTCGACAGAGTGAGAACCCCTGTCGACGAGGCTTTGTTGGTGGGTTTTTTTCCAACACTTATTCAATAGATCTTAGAGTGGGTAGTTACAAATTATGGAATACATGTGTTAATGCACACATAAATGAAGATAGTACATGGTGAACATAACTCCTATGATATCTCTCCATATCAATTATGTCATGGTTCTCATCTATCACTAGTACATGTGAACATTTTTTCCATGACAAATCGTCACTAGGATGAACATGATGATGATGATTGCTATTATTCTAATGAGTATGAACATGATGATCATGATGATGAAGATGATAACATTGATGACGACAATGATGATGATGATGATGATAAC
>LPNX010902822.1:364545-402611 GCA_001517045.1 Pseudotsuga menziesii | reverse complement strand
GGCCTACCCACAACTGCTGGAATTTGGTATGCTTTCCTTTTTCATCGTGGGGGTGGTCCCACTTAAGGACTAAGTCTCCTACTTCAAAGTCCTTTTTCCCATCTTTATGTTTGTCAAACCATCTTTTTACTACCTCCTGCTGTTGTTTGAAATGTTCTCTAGCCTTGGATCTGGCTTCTTCTGCTTTTAGGAGATTATATATTCTTATTTGCAGAACCTCATCCTCCGACCCCCCAGACTCTTGAGCTAGTATGGAAGACGGTAGTAGAACATTGGGAGGCAGGATGGCTTCCTTTTCGTACACAAGGGTATAGGGTGACACTCCTACTGTAGACTTGGGGGTAACTCTGTCAACCCACAGGGCGTTTGGCAAGGCTGAGTGCCAACTTCGCTGGTTTTCTATGACAGTCTTCTTCAGGATTCTAATGAGGTTCTTATTGGAGGATTCAGCTAGGACATTCCCTTGCGGATAGTAGTTAGCAGAGTAATGTAATTTTATCCCTTTCTCATGAGCAAATGCAGTCAATTTGATGGATGAAAAGTATTTAACATTATCAAAAACTAACGAAACTGGAACTCCAAACCTGGTCATGATATGATCTTGTAAGAAGCTAATGACTTCATCTTCGTTTATCTTGCACAATGGGATAGCCTCGACCCAGCAAGTGAAATAATCAGTTGCAGTAAGAATATACTTGTGCAGCAGGGAAGAATTTGGCTTTATTTCTCCAATGAAGTCTATTCCCCATTGTTCAAAAGGCTCTGTGATCATTACTGGCTTTAGAGGTGCTGCTGCTATAGGTTTTCTTCCACCACATCTTTGGCAAGTATCACATTTTCTGACGTGTGCATGTGCATCCCTGAAAAGTGTTGGCCAGTAGCAACCGGCTCTGAGAACCTTGTGGGCTGTAGTGTCCCCTGAATAATGTCCCCCATCCGGGCCATCGTGCAATTCAGACATTACTTTCTCAGCATCTTCTCTCTCCAAGCATCTCAAGAGGACTCCATCATAGTTTTTTCTGAACAATACGCCTTCTATGATTTGATAGGAAGCTGATTTCAGACGCAGAGCTCTTCTTTGTTTGGAACTCCAATGTTTCGGTAACACCCCTGACTGCAAGTAATGCACAAGGTCTCTATACCAAGACTCGGGAGCGGTGAATAAAGGGCAAACATCCGTTACATGCAACTCAGCTTCATCTTCCCATGCTTGTTCCTCATCGTTTGTCTTCCCAGTCATCAGTTTACATAACCCTTGACCTTTTACTATAGTAGCTGGCTTGAATTCAAGATCGCATTCTTGAAGGGCTGTTACCCAGTTGCCCCTTGTTGGGAAATAGGGCAGACTCGGGTTTAATCCTTTAGTGTCGCACCAACAAAAGACCCACAGTGTTGGCCCTTTCGGCAACAACCTGCGCGCAGGTTGCAGTCTCACCCGAAACAGCTATGGGGTGCCGCAGAATCAGGTTTTTGCAAGCAGAGAGGGGGATTACTGTACCTTAGCCTTTAATAACCTTATTAATCAATACTTATAAAGCTTTACCATTCATTCACATACAACTTCGCAGATAAATAAACAGTCGTGACTTGCTCAACCCACTACAGGGAATTCACAGCGAAGCTAAATATTAACAGCGATCTAACTTATCAGATGTATACAGTTATTAATGCATAAAAGACAACAGAAACAGAAACAACACAAGAAACCACAACACCGGATATAACGTGGTTCACCCCCAGTGTAGGGGCTACGTCCACAAAATGTGTTCTATTCAACTTGCTACAAAACCACAGTTTGATCTGCGCACTCAGTTGCAGATCCCTTTAATCCTTAAAAATCCACGCACACAGCAGTAGGCCCATGTGCACACAGCTGCAGGTCTTTCCTCAATCTTCTTTACAAAAACCCTCTGCGCACACAGCTGCAGAGGTCATCCACGCACACAGCTGGGACTTAACCTTTCCTTACAAAATCAACCTTAGCTTTGCCTTAATCTTTCTTACATCATAAAACCTAACCCATCTTCTTTACACAAGCGCTTATTTATACTGCGCATTTTTACAAAACCATGGTCTTAAACCATGGGCACCCAAAACCCTAAACGCTGGATTTCAACCAAGGGTTTATTACAAAAAAAAGGAGTTTTAACTTCCCCTGACACCCCTAAGACTGTTTTGACCCGTAACTCCGCTTACAAACTTTCTGATTAACCGCGGAGTTACCCAAACATGGAGTATGCGTCCCAACACCCCTTCTTTCCCCTAATTCCTTTTGAATGAGAAGGGATCTTACAGCTAGGTAAGGGACTATTACCTTGGTTCGATTTTTTAGTATATAAGGCCTGAATTGCTTGAATGCCTTAAATACTGCATATGCCTGCTTATCAATGGTTGGGTAGTTTAATTCATCCCCTTGTAGCCCAGTGCTCATAAAAGAAATTGGGAATTCATCACCCCTATCTTCCTTTTGCGTAAGTACGGCTTCCAATGAATCATCGGACGCAAATGTATATATAATAAAGTCCCTATCAAAATTTGGACTTTTCAGAGAGGGCGCATGTGCGATAGCAGTCTTGATTTTACTGAAAGCATTCTTTTCTGTTTCAGTCCACTTAAACTGTGCATTTTGCTTGACCATCTGCTGTAATGGTTTAACAGTCTGGGAAAAATCGGGCACAAACCTACGCACGAAATTGATTGTTCACATGAAGGATTGCATTCCCTTTTTATTATGGGGCATGGGGATTTGTTCAATGGCCTTGATTCTTTCCGGGTCTATAGATATACCTTTCTTTGAAACTATATGCCCCAGTAACTTTCCTTCTGTAACCGCGAATACGCACTTCTTGGGATTGAGGGAGATGCCATACTTCCGACAGTGCTCAAAAATTTGCTTTAGGTGGAACGTGTGCTCCCCTCTTTTCTTTGAAAATATTGTTATGTCATCAAGGTAGACCACCACACTTCTCCCAATCAGTCCACGGAAATCTATGTCCATAGCTCTCTGAAATGTCGCGCCAACATTAATTAGGCCAAAAGGCATTCTTCTATATGCGAAAGTTCCCCATTTAGTTCTGAATGTTGTCTTCAATCTATCTTCCTCAGCCACTAACACTTGGTTATAGCCCGAGAATCCATCTAAAAATGAAAACAATTTAGAACCAGAAACCATCTGTAGCAGTTGCTCCATGGGAGGCACCGGATAGTTGTCTTTGTCTGATGCGTGGTTTAAGTTTCTGAAGTCGACGCATAGTCTGATTTCTCCCGACTTTTTTCTGACTGGCACCAAATTTGACACCCATTCTAAATGCCGGACTTTAAAAATAATCCTAGCATCTAACAATTTCTTCACTTCGCTCTGGATTAGTGGTTCCAGCTTTGGGTGCATCTTCCTCAGCGGCTGTTGATATGGCTTGACGCCTGCTTTAATAGGAATGATATGTTTGATGATATTAGTGTCATAGGTTTTTAAATCTGCATACGTCCACACAAATACATCTTTGTACTGCTTAAACAAACTGAGGAACTTGTCTCTTTCTGCTGGTGAACAACACTTGCCGAGGTTCACCAACTTAGGCTATGTTTCAGTCCCTAAATTTATTAGCTCGAACTGTAGAGTTGAGCTGTGCGTCTTCACATTAGCGGGTATTCTAAATTTCTCGTTCAATTCAAACATCTTCTCTAACGTCCTGACCCCTTTGGGAATGAAATTTTCATATTTCATTTCATCCTGATGTTCCTCATCGTCGATAATGGCTCCTTTAAAGGCCTCGTCATTTGTCAAGCATTCGATTATTTGCTGATCATCGTCAAACACTCGTAAGTTGGTGATCATGTCAGGAACTGATGGCCTGAAAATTAATTCAATAGAGCATTTGTTATTAGTGGGAACCAATCTGGCAGCTGATGTAGCTAGAAGATCAGCGGCTGCATTTTTTATTCTTGGGATTGAAATAATGTTAAACGCATAAAAACATTTAAGCAATTCCCATACCTCATTTTGGTAAGCTTTCAAATGAGGGGAAACACAATGTATTTGATTTCTTATTTGCTTTACCACTATTTATGAGTCCCCAAAAAATTTTAAATTACTAACCTGTAGCTCGATTGCTTTCTTGAGTCCCTGCAGCAGTGCTTCATATTCAGCCGTATTGTTAGTACATTCGAACTCTAATCTACAGGATAGGAAGTGCTTTTTTTGTGTGGATCAATGAGGACGCAGCCGGCCCCTAACCCTTCTAACGTTTTCGAGCCATCAAAAAACAAAGTCCAAAACACATTATCTACTGAAACAGAATCTACTCCTACTGCTAAGTCTACTATTCTACAGTCAAACTCATCAGCCTGAGAAAAATGAAGGAGATCAGGCTGGGTGTCAGATATGTCGCTGGCCTCTTCCGCTTGATAATTCCCTGGTTCCAGTTCAATAAAGTAGTTTCCCAACACAGATTCGACTGGTATGTTCTTCTCATTCAATTGAGTAACGTTGTGATTCATGTGAGGTTCTCCCAGAACCTTAATCTGATTGGGACTCCCTTTGTATGGCAGCCAAAGATGTGACCAATCTGAGGCGAAATATCCATTCAACTTAGCTGACCAATTTATACTCAAAACCAGGCCGTAAGCGTCTGGTATATCAGCCACCACGATGTTAATAACTTGGCACACTCTGTTATAAGATGCTAGGCGGATTAGGAAATCTTCCATTTGACCAATCACCTTAACGTCTGTCCTATCCAACTGCACCACCCTCCAAGTGGATGGCTTAGGCTGCCCGTTTATTTTCTTACATACTGATATGGGCATGACATTAATTGACGCTCCTGAGTCTACCAGACAATTGTGCACGTTATGATTAAAGATTTTGAACGTCAGGAGGAAAGGTGGATGTTTAGTTTTAGACATACCTCCGGTACTAGCTTCTCCAATTTCTTCTTCATCTCGAGGCTGATTATCGGTGGGCAGCTTTTCTTCTGACGTTTCAAGTGCCTTCAACAACTTTTCTTTCTGCTAGGGTACTTTGCACATTTCAAACAGTGGGACATTTGCCTTTATCTTCTTTAAATCTTCAACAATGTCATATTCAATTTGTGTTTTAATGGTCAGAGATTTATCAGCGCTCAGCTTCTCTTCATTTGGCTTAGGCAGTGTTCTGTTTTGTTTAGGATCCTGGCTGGTAATGGTAAATTCCGGAATCTGATCAGCCAAGGATTTATCTTGAAACTTCTTTTTTATATTTCTTTGCAACCTTCGGATCTTTGGGAGCAGAAGACTGTCATCACTAACCACACCATTGCTTCTAGTTGTTACGTTAGCTTCCTTGATGTCCCTGTGTCCTTGAGTATTTTCCTCTTCTGCATCTAATAAGGAGACAGAATTCCATAATGCCATGGTCCCCTCTTCATGTTCTTTTGTAGAAACAGAAGCAGCACTTTCTTTCTTTTCATCCTCATCCTCTTCCGTTAATCTCAAATCCAACATCTGATTCATGACTAATGTCATCGAATTTATCCATTGTGGACAGTTCTTTTCAGAATGAGGTTGTTGATGGAAAGTACAAAAATTTTCCATCCCTATCTCAGTCAGATTCATGGACGCAGTTTTTTGAGGAGGAGGTTGGGGCTGATTGCTATCCTCTCTTTTCTTATAATATGGCCTGAAGAACTTCTGTGCTTCTTTTTCCTTTTCTAAGTCTATGATCTTATTGGATAGCTTTTGCATCATTTTAGCCATGCTTTCATAATCTGGTGTCCTTCCTTCTTTAGGTTTAGTGAACAATAAGGTTTTTCTGCCCGCACCCTTCTCTCCTGATTGCTCTGGATAGTCTTCAATGCTTTCTCTTTCTGCTTCCACCACTTCTGCCTCTTCATAGGTTTCTGTCAAAGTAGGCTTGGCCCTACCCTTCACAAACATGGCCAAGTCAGGGCCCAATGCTGAAGTATAGTATTCAATCAGTACTTTGTCTGAAGGCTTATCTGTTTCCGAATTTTTTTTTAGATATGTTGCAAACCTTTGTGTGAAACTGTGCACTTTTTCATTTTTTTCTTTCTTCAATGCACACAGTCCTTTCATGAGGGCCGCGTGAGTCTTTTGGATTGCGTACTTTCTCCTGAACATTCTTTCAAAGGTATCCCAGTCTGGGATAGAGTTGGCGAGCAATCCAAAATACCAAGAGGCCGCAGCTCCCTTGAGGGTATGCGGAAAAAGTCTACAAACCACATCTTCATGTTCCCCCGCCCTTAATCCTTCTATGGCTAGATAGAATCTCTGCAAATGATCGTCTACCAATATCTTCTCATTGGGATCAAATTTAGGCAACAAATTCTCAAAGGCTTGAGGAAGGTCATGCAAAGGGGGGGTGAGGTTTAGGGGTGATCTGGCTCTCCATGCTGGCGGTGGATTTGGTGGTGGGGGCAGAGGTACGTTTGCGTTAACGCCGGCCATGAGTAATGGTGGTGACTGTGGGGGTGAACCAACAGGGGTATGAACAGGAGAAATGTACGGGGTCTCCGGGTTTTCTTGATTCAAGGGCAGCTCAACTTCTTGTAAGGCAGTCTCTACAAGTTCTTCCCAGTCTCCAACCAACACCGAATCTTCTACTATGGGACGGTATTTCTTCTTGTATTCTCTTCTAGGAAATTCGTGAATAATTGGCAACCCTCCAATTTTCTTTATATAAGCACGGGTGTGTCTCCTCAGATCATTTACAATCTCGTTGCGAACAGGAAATAAATGTTCTCTATTGTCTTCTTCCGGAATTGGATTATGCGGTCCACTACTTTCAGAACTGTAACCATCAGAATAATCTTGCGAAAACGGGTTTCCCCGGCCAGCCATGCACTGGTGGCCCTCCTTCTAGCGCCAAAACTGTTGAGGCCTGGAAATTCGCAGGTGACAACAGTAAGGGATTCTCCCCAATCAACGTTCCCAACTAGCCCGTTGACTGTTTGGTATAGGGAATCCGTCCGGTTTACGGTCCGGTTACCGTAGGTCAAAGTAACAAATAAGGGTTTTACCGGTTGCGGCCCGGTCCACCGGAATTTGTATTTTTGACTTAAAGAAATGATATGCAAGTGCCTAACTAAATGCAGGGCGATCAAGATGCAGGGAGCGGTCACAAAGTGATGCGCAGGTTCTTACCTCTCGTCTTTTGCTTGCGAGCAACCAAACCAGATACAAAAAGAAATAAACTAACTATCTAAACTATCCCTAGGGAGAAATATTATCATTTCGAATGAGCAATACATTTTCACATACATTGAAAAGAAACACAGATAGCTGATACTTCTTCTAAAGTACATGAACGCTTACAGATATTTAAATAACCAGATAGCCGATCATTTTATAACAACATTTATTGCTCACAGTGAAAAAATATCCCAGAAACTACTGAAGAAAATTTAACCAGAACATAGGTTCAGAACATTAAATACTCTTACAGTAAATGAAACACAGCTGAAAACGAAATAGTTCCTCTTCAACATTATTCATTGAGTTGCATTGATACATTCCACTTTACACTCTCTCCGATAGACAAAATTGCAGTTTTCCTTTGCAAAACGAAGTAGTTCCTCTTACAAGCAAACATGTACAAAATTTTCTACAGGAAAAAGCCCTTTCTAAGTGCCTCGTCCCTCCATTTAAACTATAATTATAGAGCGTTTTGTTTTCTAGACGCATGGTCTTTCGGTTTCTCAAACTCTTCACATTCCGATCTTTTGTCATTATGTGATCATGACAACTTGGTAACTGATCCGTTGCTGGGATCACGCCTTTACAGCTCCGGACTTCGTCTTCCATTTGCCTCTTTTCAGTCATACCTCTACCAAATGAGTTAGTCTTTCTTCTCGTTGTGGCAGATTGACCGGTCGCCTGGAAACTGCCTGCATTCAAATTAAGAGCATGATTCAAACAACAAATATCATCAATTAAGCAATCCACAAGGAAATGGCTGAGCGAACCACATACGGGCCTGGCAATATTCTATGGTCGCCGGAGGGAAAAACAAGTCGGCAGTTAGAGAGAAACGAGTTTGGGAGCCTGGGGACACAGCCAGCGCAATGTCGGGTGAAGTTTAAGTCGCAGCCAAGCAAAATGCGGGCAGGAGGTGTCATGAGTCGGACGTCGGACGGTTTTAGCTTCGGAAGCCAGAAGACTTTAGCAGCCGCAACGACGGAGGAGGAGAGCTAGAGGGCACGCGGAACGGATGGGAAACTAAGTCGGACGTCGGAAGAGACTCAGGTTGGACGCTGGCTATCTCTTCCCGGCCGCAACGGTGGGCGAACAGAAGCTACGGACAAGCAATTTATAGTTAACATACATCGGGCGTCGGACGGTTTAGGAAATTGGACGAAAGAAAAGTCTAGGAGCCGCAACGGCGGAAGGGTTGAAACTTCGCAGCCCCCGATCTAGCAATAAAAGATGCCCGCTTATAGGGAAACTCAAGTATTTGAGCAGTGCTAAGGATCGGCTGTAACCAAAATCGCTTCTTTTCACAGAGGATGCGCTGAAGAACAGCAAATTTTATTCTCTTCAACCACACATTCACGACTCAAACCCGAAAATGAACAAGGCATACATAAATTACTGACATCCACCTTCAGAGAAATGGAAGAAATCATGCTCAAGGAGCTCAACGATCAAGCCATACAAAAATAATGAGGAGGGGCCCAGAAATTAAAACATTAATTTGGGGGGGGGGAATAGTTGCGGCAGCAACACATTGATGACGATGATGATGATAACATTGATGACGATGATGATTATAACATTGGCGATGATGAGGCTGAGGATGAGATTGATTAGGATTTCAATGATGAAGATGATGAAGATGGTGATTATTATTATTATTATTATTATTATTATTATGATACCATTGACTATCATAAAGATGAAAATGATGATGATGTTGATGATGATGATGATGATGATTATGATACCATTTATGATCATAAATATGAAGATGATGATGGTTGTGATTATTCTAATGAGGATGACCATGATGATGATGATTTTTATTATTCTAAAGAGTATGAACATGATGGTGATGATGAAGATGATAAAATTGATGATGATGGTGATGATGATAACATTGATGATGGTGATGAGGCTGAGGATGAGGATGAGGATGATTATGATGTTGATGATGAATATGATGAAGATGGTGATGATGGTGATGATGGTGATGATACCATTGATGATATTAAAGATGAAGATGATGATGATGATGATGATGATGATGTTTATGATACCATTAATGATCATAAAGATGAAGATGGTGATGGTTGCGATTATTCTAATGAGGATGACCATGATGATGATGATTTTTATTATTCTAATGAGTATGAACATGATGGTGATGATGAAGATGATAACATTGATGTTTCTATCGATGATGACGATAACATTGGTGACAATGACGATGATGATGATACCATTGATGATGATGATGATGAAGGCTTGAACAATAAAAAGTGGAGATTATGATTATTATTATGATACCATTGATGATTATAAAGATGAATATGATGATGGTTGCCATTATTCTAATGAGGATGACATGATGATGTTTATTTCTATTATTCTAATGAGTATGAACATGATGATGATGATGAATATGAACATGAGGTTGATTATGATGTCGATGGTGACGATGATGAAGATGGAGATGATGGCGATGATGATGATGATGATGATGATACCATTGATGATAATAAAGATGAATATGATGATGATGATGATGATACCATTGATGATCATGAAGATGAAGATGATGATGGTTGTGATTATTCTAATGAGGATGACATGATGATGATGATTGTGATTATTCTAATGAGTATGAACATGATGATTATCATGAAGATGAACATGATGATGATGATGATGATGATGATGATAAAATTTATGACGAGTATGATTATAACATTGACGATGATGAGGATGAGGATGAAGATGAGGTTGATTATGATGTCGATGATGACGTTGATAAAGATAGTAATGATGATAATGATGATGATGATGATGATGATGATTTATATTATTCATCATCAACTTCTTCATCTGTATCATCATCTGGGCCAAAATCACTATGGTTGAAAGGATCACTCATATTAGCATCATCAACATCATTTTCGGTTATATATTCATCATCAATATCATCACTGAGTTCAAAATTGTCTACTACGTCATTTGGATGATCAACTTCTTGGTCAGATTCATCTGACACATCTGCAGCGGCCAACCGATCATGATCTACATCACCTTATTCTTTGACATTGTATTCTTCCTCTAGTGGATTATAATTTACCGATCTTCCTCTTGGATCATATCTAACAATGTATGACCAACCTGCTTTACATAGAACCTCTGAGTAAAAGACCTACTCACAGTAACTTGGAAGAACATAAGGCTCTGTACCTGATTTAAGTTCCCTTGTACTAACCATGGTAAATCCATTGGCATGCTCAATAAAAATTCTTTCAGGATCACGTTCATTCATCTGTAGCCTGTACCATTTGACCTCAAATAGAACTATTTTAAATGAATTAAAGTCACACTCAATTATATCTTCCAAATAACCATAGTACCTATTTTCAGATACTTCTATATTCTTTTCACTTCTAGAGGAAACATTAGTGACTTGAAAAATAGGAGTTATCCCACAATCGAATGTTTTCTTCTTGTCTTCCAACTTTTTGATGCGAAATTTACGACCATTGGACCACATATCCGTGTGGTGTATCAACGGCATCATGCCTGACTCGGTAAATAAATATGTAAGAAGAAATAAACAAAAGAAATAAATTTATATAATGGGAAACAACGAAAAAAATGATCAACGTATAAAATATACTTTCCTTTTTATATTTTAAACCACATGCTAAATCAATTTCCATTTGTGTAAGTTCACCGGAATATTCTTCTCGATGACAATGCACTGTTTTAATCAATTTCCTCACCCATTCCCATGATAAGGTACCATATAATTCTATACATCATTCTATCCATTCCTCCATTCAATCAAGATTGTTTTCAATGTATAAATGTACCACATCCCACACGCGACCAACTATACAAAAACTAACAATTAAGAATTGTAAATTAGCTATCATTATAGGCAATTAAGTTTACCTTACAATACTTATGGAATAATAAAAATTAGATGAGTAAGATATATATGAAATTGAAAAATTAATTGTATAATAAATTTAATATAAACCATATAATTACCTTTCATTTTCCTTGTTCTACCTTTCCCCAACAGGACCTCCCCTTCAAATTAGTTGATGGATTTGACATGCCAAATGCGAGGAAGATTAATATTTTTTACTAAATTTGGAAGATACTGACTAATGTACACCATGGTTGATATACCATATAGACTTGCATAATAGAACCATCAAGACATGCTCTTTTTCTAACAAAATCCTTCAATGACTTCAAATGCATTTACACCATCCACATTGATCTTGTGTGTATAGGTACACACAATTCAATCTCCTCAACTTGGTGTATGAGATAGTGTTCTTGTGCATTGAAAATTCCTGGAGGTAAACACTTCTGCATTTCACATGTTAGATAGGGAATTTCTCTCTTCCAATACCTAATATCTTCTTTATGGATTTATTTAAATGAAAGCCACCTACAAAGGATGCAAGAAAATAACAGTGATCAAATAGATTGAGGCATATATAATAAAGTTCCAATCCGTAAAACACAATATTTCAATAAGCTATGCAACAAAGTGAACAAACATTTTCATGCATATAAATTGTTAATTAACTCATGTATTTACCAAGATCATATATAACTTGTTTTATGTTGTCGTCAAAGCTATCTGAGAGAGATAGAAGTCGAACGTATTGTAACAAAAAGAAAATTATCATTATTTATTTAAATTCCATATAAGAGACCACAATTACTAAAAATATGTACCTAATGGAAATTATATATGTAAATAATTACCTTAATGAATGTATGTCGATCATGAGTTTTAACAAAACCAAAATCACCATTTTTCGTTAATATATTTTGTATGTTTGATGAAAACCCAATAAGAAACCTTATTTTTTGAGTGACCTCTTTTATATCATTGATTTGTTGCTCTATTAATAGCCATGGAAGACTAATATTTTGGTACTCCTCTCTGGCATTGGAGTAAATTACACTTTCGAATGCGTGATTGGCTTCTGTAATGCCACTGCAATTTTTTCCAATTTTATCTTTGTCATTCCTTCCATATAAGATTCTCCATATCATTTTTGTTACATTCTTCCTGATATGCATTGTATTGAACAAATGAGCTATACTTTGGCACCTAAATATTCGTTGGAACCGTGGAATTATGTGAATATAATGAATAACTTTGCGAAGCACCCTTTTTGTTACTTGATCAATTCAATATCTAATAATTTTACATTGTGGGAATTTGTTTTCTGATGCATATTGTCCATAATATATAATATGGTCATTAGGACATGCATCAATAGCTTGATAGTCCATTCCAATTTCTTTCATAATCAATAATACCTCATGACATGTGCGTGGTAAATTATTTGATGGTGGTAATAGAAATTCACCCGACAGTCTGCAACATTGACAAAAAAATGAAATGTAAACAATATAAATCATAAATATTGCTTATCCCTAATTTATGAATTAATTAACACTAAAAATAGAGAAAAATAGTGAACTTTTCAATATACCATGTGAAGATGTAATTGATACATTACATACTTTAGTATCTATGTGAAACAAGCATTTGACAAACCATTCAAAGATTTCAAGTTTACCGACAACAATATAGCAGATAGAATATTTTTTGTTGAGATTTCATAAAACGGTTCTTGGGACTTCTCAAGTAGAGGAACATCATGAATATCATGGAGGTTATCCTCATCCAATGGAGCAAATGTGTCTTGGATCAATATATTTATCTCATCTTCGTCATTTGTATCAATAACACCATCATCGTCGATAGTATAATTAAGAACTTCATCTTCAGTAATATGATATCCATGTTCATCACCATATAAAGTAGTTTTTCTACTATAATTATGTGGCAAATTGCTCTCTGGAAGTCAACATTTAGGGGGAATTGTCTTTATAATTACAAACAATGTATAACATTAATTAGTGTATAATATACAACACAAAAATTTTAAATGATAAAACATTTTGTGAATACATGATTAGTACTATTACAAGAAGTACATTATCTAATGAATAACTTCTTACCAAGGGACAATAGTCAAACCCCCCTTCAGCATGCCCCTTCTCCTTACAATGTTTCTCAACACTTGCTCTTAAAAAATTTCTCATTCGCAAACCCCTACAATCATTACAAGGGAAATAACACTTTCCATCGCCCTTCGCCTCCAATGTTGCCTTAAAATAAACATACCTCTTATTATTTTCTTCCCAAGTATATTTCTATGACATTCTAATAGCATATAAAAACCAAAAAAACTCAATCAATGTATAAGTAAATTAAATAGAGTATATATATATTAAAGGAGACAGAAAATTAAAAGACGTGACATGGAAAGTGACAAATATAATTAGTAAATACAAGTTGACTTTACTTCGACATGTTACATATCATAAACAATACCCCTCCTTTCCAAATTATTAAGGAATACGTTAGTATGGGAGTCTATTCTTACCACCAACCACTATATTTTCGATATTTAGTGATAAAATTTAAATCCCCTCCAACGGTTATGTTCTCCCAAGTTAGGAAACATGATTTCTCACAAGCAAGTGGGATCAAAATGCTTGAACAATTTTTCACATAGGATATTACCACATGCTAGTTTACCCCTCTATAAATAAGAAACTAAAAAAATAAAACATTTCAAAAGCAATGATCTCGTTTCCCTAATTAGTTCATCTTCATCTTTTTTTAATCAAACAATCATTAAGAGACAAATGCTGATGACATTATATTTACTCATTCGAAAAATATTAGTTCACTAACCACAAACCTCAATGCAAAGCTAAAATTTTACAAAGATTTTGAAATTACCTAAAACACCCATTATTTCTCATGTACCATCCCTAACAAAATCATAAACTCTATCATGATACATTCAAATCAATACCTTTTAATCATCCATCTCTTGCCATGTTGGTATTGGATGTGATAATATTGAAGAGAAAATGACTAGTCGACTCACTTTATGTATGACCCTACACATTAAAGAAGACAAAGAATTTAAAAATACTAACCTCGAAACCAAAGGAGATAAAAAATTCGTTGTGTTAAACTAGTACTAGACTATTGAACTCACAGATCAAACAATAAGCAGAAAAATTGTTTCAACTATAGCAAAATATTTGATGAAATGTGTCTTAAGAACATGTATCTATATATCAATGATCGTAGCGGTTACAACGAAAATGCACAATGATCAAATTTCAACAATAAGAAAAAGTCCATGACTGTTACTGTGATGACCATTGATTTGCAAATGTTTAGAGTTCTATCACTAGAGTGATGAACGTGTGTCTTCGTCGCTATAAAGACGAACATTCGTCGCTTTAGAGACAAACAGTCTTTTACATCACAGTAGCGACGATGATCAGGGGCCAGAACAATTTCTTTTCAAAATATTTATCAATTTATCCAAAAAAATTACCATTTTAACTTATTGGTGGCAATATTTCGTGGAACTTTTGAGCCATATGTACTAGTGATAATTACTCATCATGTAACAATATGTCAAGGAAATTCCTCTTAAGTTACTTTTCATAAAAAAATAATTGTTTCACACATATCTATGTCATCTGAAACTAGATTCCCTCAAAAATACATCCATACATAGTTTTAGAGACCAAACCACAAATAATTGGGCCATTTGGCATCAAATGCCCTCAAAGAATAGTTATCATAATATGAGTAGTCTAAAATAAAACAGTGTGCTACAACATCTATATGTCTCAACTAGATATTCCAATGTTGTGATTGTAATAGAATTAATTAGTTTTCAATGACTAAGAGAGCCTCTGAATCCATCTATAGCATTAAAATTTATGAAATTGTAAAAGAAATTACAATTTCATGAATTTTATCATTGCAGATGGATTCAAAGCCTGCTTTTATGGGGGTCTCTAGTGAATCCATCTGCAGTGTTATCATTTACAAAATTGTAAAAGAGAATTACGATTTCATAAAATTTAATGTTGCAAATGGATTCATAGGCCCCTTGTTGGTTGTGGATCTTGATGTTCCTGATTCAGAGATGTTATTGGTTCATCCGTATTTGGATCCCGACACCTGATGGGAGGTGTGTGGGGGAGATTACCCCCCACTATAATCTTCAAGGGGGTCTAGGGGGGGGCGAGGTGACTATTTTGGTATCCCCCCCTGGAGGGGGTTCAGGGGAAGCACCCCTATAGCGAAAATTTAGGGAAAATGCCTTGTAAAATGTAGTAATTTTATATTCATGACTTGGTCAATAATGGGTAATTTACGTGTCCACGGTTTTGGGAAGCATGTGGTGTTTCCCCATGGTATTCCCTTTATAAAAGGAATAAATTGTATGGATTTGTTTTGTATTGTAACATTGTGAAATGATCTATATGATTGTGTGAGAGAGACTGTGAGAGAGTGAAGAGGAAGTGCAGGAGGGTTGTTGCAGGTTGTATCTCTTCATTTTATTGGATGGTATAATAAAAGGACTGGCAATTTCTATGTGGACATATCACATCTTGGGTGCTTCGCGTTATATTGGTGTCTTTCTTGTAATGTGTTAATGTGATTTAATATTTCAAATCTTGTTTTATTGTTTATTGTTATTGCTCTGCGATCCTGTTTTCTAACACCCCTTAAAAGGGGTATATGAATCCATCTGCAGCATTAAAATTTACGATTCGGAGACCCTTTTTAAGGGCCTTGTGAATCCATATGCAACAAAAACATTTATGCTTAATAATATTTATGGTGGTTTATGGTCAACTTATCTAAAATTGAATTTTATCCTTTTAAACCAACTATAACTTTTAATTTTTTATTTTTTAATGTGATAATTTAATATTTTTAACTATTAATATTTTCATTATTAATATTTTAATATTACTGTAATATTGTAAACTTTATTATCATTTTAATATTTAAGATTTTAATTTCTAAATTTTAAATTATTTTTTTTAATAATATTTCTATGTTTTAGATTTAAATGTTTTAATTTCAAACATTAACGTTTATTTAAGTTTTTAATTTCATTATTTTAATATTTTAAACTTTTAATTTCTTAATCTAAAACATCAAAGGAAGTTTTGTATTTTTACTTTAATATTTTATAATATATTAATATTTAGATGACATTACGCATGTGGATGCACCTTCATCAATGATGCATCGATCCATCATGATGTTTTGAATTGTGACTGGGACTTGGAATGTGACTAACGAGGTAGTCGTGGTTCACCTTTCTCGACATTGAAATTCATAAGGTGTGATTCTGAAGGGTCAATCGCGTTGTGTGAATTAATTAATTCCTTTCTCTAAGTTGGGCATGATTGGAGCACTTTTAACGTGGACATGGAAACAGGGGGCTAAGACAAGTCATCCAAAATATTGTAGTTGTGGGTGGATTTCATGTGGGGTTATGCCTAGGTGGCACGTTTGGGATCTTATATATTCTCTCACTGCTTGGGCATGGTATTTGCAAAGGGAGTCCCAAGGGAATAGGTACATCCTACCCATTGTGGGGGTTCAGGACCGTCATAGTCTTTGGCTTGAGTTTGGAGGTTAACATATTTTGTGTTCATGTAAATGTTTTAAAAGGAACCATCACCTAGGGGGGAGAAGGTATGGCTATTGAGTAATAAACCCTTGTTTGGAAAAGGGTTGTTTCAATACAAATTGGTGGGGATGTGGAGTATTAGATACCTAAGGAGGTTCCATTGTTGTCTTTTTCTTGGCTTCCACCAGCTATTAGCAATCATGGATGAGTAGAAAATGGTGAGCATAGTGACCATACTGGACACAAATTGAGAAATAATAATTGGTCCTTAGGTTATATTTTTTTCCTTGTTTGGGGGGGGTTATTAGTCCTCGTATTCTATTTACCCTGGTTTTGGTTTTGTTGGGGAGGAGGGTTGCCCCCTTGTCCATGATATTGGTTATATTTGTTTTTACCTTTCTTCTTCCCCTAATTTTGAGGATACTAGGGATTGGTAGCGTTCAAGTTCTCAAGCTATTGAGCTTGTTGTGCAAAATAAGGCTATACAAAATTGATCCCCATATATGTCATTGGGGTAGATCCAAGAGGACACGAAAATGGGTAATAAGAAATATACCCTTGTGGTGGGATATATGCATTTTTTACACCATTTGAAGTGGATGTAGGAGCTAGTTGTGCCATTTGTGGTGGAGGTACCACTACTTCTTGGCTTGTATGTAAGATTGTCGGGTCAATACTGCAGCTGTCCAAATGGGGGATTTGGAACAGTAGTAGGGGTTGTTAACATGGGAGGGATGGGTGGCTACTGCATTGCCATGAGGGGTACTTTTCCCTATTGGGAAATGGACTCGATAATTCCATTTCTTGAATGTGATGAACCTGCATGGGGGGGATCCAAAGAACGATGTCAAGGCGCATCCGAGAAGGATGGTATACAAGTACCCAAATTATGTATATATGAGATTTAAATGTTGGTCCTTAAATATGACCTATTCCTCTATTTGTAGAAATAAGGTTGCCACATATTTTTATATTGCAGGTTGAAGAGATTTAATAAAACAATCCAAGGGTAATTGAGGTTGTATCTCGATTTTGCACAATTTGTGATCTCTACACCACTCATGGATGTGGTATGATATGTGGGTAGAGGTATTCGTTTGAAATTTTGTGAGAATATCAAGACCAAGGTCGTGGTGTATGGGTAACTGAAAATAAGTGAAAAAGGTGGTGGAAATTGTCCTAAAGGTGGTATGGGATTCCCTTAGTAAACTCACATACCATTTTACAATGGTTCCTGTAAGAGTTCATTGGAAGAGGAAAAGTCTCACTAAGTCCTCCACTATTCTATTGGAGGAACACCATAAGTGGAAAGGTCTGATGTGGTTTGTAGGATCATATCCATCTTTCCCTTAAAACTTATGGATGTTGTAACACCCCGGTTTTGACCACGTTGCATTAATGTATATGATGTAAATATTATATGGAATCATGACAAGGAACTCAAGGCCAAGGACCTGTCATTGATTAATGTTTGGTATATAGGTGATCATGGTTGATTCCTTTGGTTTATGTGATAAGGAAAGCACATTTGTAAACATCATGTAAATATGCAAAATTAATGAAAAAACCACAGCCAGCTATGTCAATGCAATGAAATATGAGATAGGGGCATGATTTTCCTAAGGATAAGTGGGAGGGAATGTTAACCTTGAACCAGTTTGGGTAAAATCCATGTGTCATGGGGAAATCCCGTTAAAACTGTCAACCACCCTTTTTCTTGTCTTTCCTACCAACCATTTATTTCTGCCAGAATGTGGTTGAGGTAGTTATTGTCGGGAAGGGGAAGAGTATATGGGAAAATTCGAATTGGGAAGAGCACCCAATTTTGAATGTTGTGTTTTTCCTTGCATGGATAAGAAAACACCAGAACCATATGTCATTTTTGTCCTCATGCGTTCACATTTTCATGGACTCTCACGTTTTTGGAGCGGCAGGATGTATTGCTCATCCATTATTCTCCATTTGGGTAGCATCTCTTTAGGAGCTGAGTTCTTCCTATGTGTATCCTTCATGCTCAGTAAGTGTTTGTCCCTTGGCGAGACTATGATTGTTGTGTTGCAGCGTTATCTTGAACTACATAGTGTATGAGACCTTGTTACTTATGTTCTAGAGTAAATACTGTGTTGTGGAGTCTCCTTGTGGTTGTTGTGTTGTGCACCCTGGTTTGGGTCTGAACTATGTGCAAGACTTAGGAGTGGGAGAGATGTAGAATGTGCTTGATAAACCTAGTGTGGGACCTCACAATAAGATAAGAGTGGCTGGTGAACCTGCTATGCACATCTTGAAGAGCACTGGAAGGGAAGGTGTAGCCTAAGGGACAATGGAGCAGAGAAGGGGACACTTCCTTGTGTTGGGTGTGTAGGAAGTGGGGAAGCCACTCTAGATAGGTCTGGTGAAGGTGTTCTTAGCTCTATAGATGAGCTCACTAGCTTAGCAGTTCTTCCTTCCCATTTCCTTAGGAGCCTGATAAACCCCCAAGTGGAAATATGGCTTGGTTGGTAGTCTGATAAACCCATCTGTTGGCTTGGATGTGTATTGTTTAGTTTGACCTTGTGAGTAACCTTTGGCTTGACAATATGATAAGCCCAACTATGAATGTTGGCTTGGCTAGGTAGGCTGATAAACCCAGGAGTGACATGGCTTTATTGTGTACAGTCTGATAAACCCATCTGTTGGCTTGACTAGTCCTTAAGGTGAATGTTCACTTGACTTTGAACAGTCTATGAAACCCAACTGTGATATGGCTTGGTTGAGTGGCCTGTGAAACCCATCTGTTGGTTGTTTCCTTAGAAGCCTGATAAAACCAACTGTGTTGTCTTGGCTGAGTTTTGTTGCACCCTTGGTTATGTATGAGTCTGCTAGTGTTCCCTTATTCCTTGAGGAAATCATGCCCAGCTTGGGGGTGGCAGTGTTGCTAAGAAATTGATGAGTGCACTGGCTTATGGTTGGGTGGAACGTTGCAGCGACAAAGCTAGTTGCGGGACAAGTTCTTCTCAAGATAAGTGTTCTTGTCTATGTTAATCTCTGCAATTGTATTTCTTACATTGTAATATCTTGATGGAATATGATGAACATGTTGGATGTGTTGAATTGATGAATTTTTCCTTTGAATAACTACAATTATAGGAATCTATGTATGTTTCCTTTAATGAATTGTTAAACTAAGTCGGAGGGTTATAATGTTAGATCATGTTGGACTGGATGTCTAGGTCTGTTCAAAGACTTCGATTAGCAGGTTGAAATTCAAGCAGAAACCTTCTTCCACAATGGTTTATTCTGCAGGTGGGATGCAGAATGTAGAAGACATCCTTTGGAAAAATTGGACCTCCACAATTTCCTTTCTGCAATTGCGGGATGCGGGATGCAGGGGCATCTTTTTGTGGATCATGGCTTTCCACAATTTTCATTTCGCAACACACCTTTCTGCAACTTGCGAGATGCGGGATGCAAAATGCGGCCCCGCATATTTCAATTTCCGCATGTGGGATGCAGGAATGCGAGATGCAGGATCACGGTATCGCGATTTCCATATTTCTCGATCCTGCAACTCAAGTTTTCCACACCGTTGATTCTTGCGAGAATATTCTCTGTCATTGATCTGCTTCCGATGCGGGATGCGGGACGTGAGATTGCAATTTTCGTAACTTTTCGATCCCACAACTCGGGCTTTCTGCACCGTTGATTTTTGTGGGTGGATTCTAATCCGTTGATTTGATTTCAGATGTAGAACCCTTTGTGATCCTTGGATTCCTTCACTATTTATTTCCACTGTCTAATATCCCCTAAGATATTACCTTGTAGATCATCGAACTGATCAATGGAAGACAGGGGAGAGCGTGGCAATGTTGGAAATGTTGAGAAGTGGTTCACGGCCATGCCCTTTGTTTCGATGAATAGTAAATGTTCTCGATGAAATTTTTAATTTCACATGATAATGGGGTATGGGTACGGGACAGATGTCTGAGGGTAACTTATTGCTCATATGTGGCCATGTCGGATCATCCACTATGGGTTCATTGATCAACTTAGTTAGATTTGCAAGGAGATTCAAGCTATCCATAAAAGGTAGATGTTCATTTGGTGCCACCATCATACATTGTGTATTGTTTCTGCTAGGGGTAGAACAGGGAGTATGTGGTGGTGATCTATGTATACGATGAGAAGAAGAAGATGTTGCATGGCCTCATCCCAAAGAGGGAGGATAAGGGATGGTATTTTCTCCATGGGGTGGAAATAAAGGGATGCCTCTTCTACGAGAGGATGAAGTATATGGATATAAATTCTTTCTGAGGGGAGATAATGAATCAAGGAAAGAGTGGCATTTCCTAAATTATATCATCAATGTGTCCTAGGAGCATCCCTAGATAGAATATCTCCCTCATGAACCATGGGGAAAGAGTGGAAAAAAACCCCTCAAAAGACAGGATGGGCCTTGTATTCTACGGTACTTCCTTAGGTATTTTTGTTCCTCTATGGTAGAATTCTTGTGTAACAAGTGAGAGTGATGCTAGGAATAAAAATAATTGAACAAATGTAAAAACATGCCAATAACAACAGATGCAAAATGGTTCAAAGTGAGTGATATGTGATATGTCGATTTAGTGTAAATGATCCCACGTGTAGGTTCTTTTTAATTATGAGTTATGTGAACTTGTATTTAGAAATAAATAAATGTAAATTCCCTAATGCATATTGTCCTTCTTCTCAAATGTAACTGGGACTTCCAAAAGAAAAATTATTGGTGATACTAGATCGACACAATGGTTAACTAGTGACGTTATGAAAGAGTTAGCTATATTGATGATGGGGTTATGTTACAAAAGGGATGGAATCACTTCCCAATGGAAATATCTAACTTCAGGAGTCAATTGCACTCATAATTGCTCATTTGCGATATCACAAGTTTTGCCATTTAAATACCTGCGTCAAGTGTCGATAAGTTGTTCAACTTTAGCAGTATAGTGTCATCCTCATACAAAGAGATAAGTGACTCATAGGGGGGATCAAGGAAACTATACATTGGCGTTCATGTTATTGTCACCGTGCCTTTTTATTCAGGTTGTCTTTTGAACTTGTTGATAACAAGATTTGATAGTACCCTACAAGTCAACAATGTTATGTTTCAAAACCCTAATGAAACTAGATTGGTGGGATTTTTTTGGATTCCTAGCCCAATCAATCCTACCTAGATAAAAATTGTTTTATGGTATCCTATGGAGCATTTTAGTTGGTTGGAAATGTTACAATTGTTCATTTTAAGGGTCCAATGTTGATTAAGGTGTGTAAAGGAGGTATTTCACAATTCCCTTCCTTTCTGATTCACCAAGATCACAAGTAATGCGAGGTGAAGAGCATAATCTAATTGGAAGAGATTTTAGGTCCCTTAATGTGTGCTAGTGGTGCAAACACATGTGTGATAACCAAAGTTGATTGTTGCAACTAACTAAAGAGATTAAAGTAAATGAAAACTGAGATCATAACTTCAACTCTAAAATATGCTAATGGTGCTTGAAAAACTAAATGCTAATGAACTAAAAGTGTGCAATGGAGGTATTTCACACTTCACACCCTTTTGTAATTCACTAAGCTCACATCAAGTGCGAGGTGAATATCACAATTTAGTAGATTAGAGTATTTAGGTCCTTGCTTGTGTGCAAAAGTTATTTACACTACTTTCCTTAGAAACATGGAAAGTAAGCAAAGAACATAAGATGTCTTGAATACTTATAGTNTGCAAGTTAATTAAATCCAGTTCATTAGTGAGAAACCATTGGGGATGCAAGATTGTGCAAAAATAAAAATAAAAACTAAAAAACATAGACATGTAATAGTGTTATTACAACACAATTGTGTTGTATAAATAGTGAGAAAATTACCCCGCGGGTGAGGGTCTGATAAAATTCTCATACTTCCAACTATCGAAGGAAATTATGCACAGGTAGCGAGCATGGAGCATCAGGATCTATGCTACCATGTAAATAGACATCATGGCCAAAAGGTGGTTGAATTCTAGGAATGAAGGGTATGGACATCTTCTCTTACAAGGAAAATAAAGTAAAAATTAGTTATTTATCAAATAACAAGCTAGTTAAGAAGAAATGAACAAAAATGAAGTGGAGTCACCATAAATAATGTTGTGGGAAATTATGCAAAAAGGTGTGCAACCTCTCCCTTGGGTGGAAGCCTTTGAGGTTGTTGACAAGGCCTAGTATTGTGTTAGTAAAATCAAATGTAATTACTCCAAATTGATATTGCAAGCTCTTGTTATTAAAATAAAAACAAAAATAACTTGAAATAAACAAAGGCAATGAGGGAATGCAAACCAAAACAAGAATCCAATGCTAGAACCAATTTATATTTCCCAGTGGTCAAGCAAATACATGTAGTGTCACCTAGGAGGTGTGGAATTCAAATTGAATCCAACAATATCCATTAGAGAGGTCTATTTTGTTCACACCAAATGTTATATAACTTGAAGAACAAACGGGAGAAACACTTGACCCTTAGAGGAAGGAGACAAGGGAGCTTGAGGAATGCCAATAGGTGTAGGAAGAGGTGCACTATGAGGAAATTCAAACACAATTCCAAGAGAATAACCTTTCTCTAAATTCCTCTCCTAACGTGCATGACCATGGCCTTCTTTAATAGCCTAATAGGTGACCAAGAAACAACTAGATCCAAGTGTGAACCTTGTCACTTCATGACCTAGCTCCAAGGTACACAAAGGGGGATGTTGAATGGTCCCCCATCATGTGAAGAAACAAGTTCATTGATGTTGTTGTCGAAGAAACCACAGTATCGAAATGACCAAATCGACATTTCAGATCCATATCAGGATTCATCATCAGGACAATGTCGAATGTGGAGAGAGCGAGAATCATTGATAATTACTGGAACCGGGTAGAAAAAGTCTAAGGTCGGCCACGGAGGCTAGGGTTTGCTGGGTTAAATTTTTTATTAATTTTATTTTAATTTCAAAATGTGCAGAAAAATTATTATTTAAATATATTTTTCAAAAACAAGAAAATGTTTATATTATTAAAATTTTCTATACAATTGCTAAATTAAGACAATATTTAAATTTTTTAAAAACCTAAGGAGAAACTAAAAAGAAACAAAAAAATTTAATAATTAATTATTTAAGAAGTTTATAAGGTGGTCACTTTTATTATTATTAAAAAAAAATTAATCTAAAATATAGTGTCAAAATAAAAAAATGTTGAAATATATTTATTATTATTAATAAATTTTATTTTAAATTGATATTAATGTGTCTAAACTTAAGGAATGAAATTTATTCTTTTTATTTTTATTTTAATTTTATTTTAATTTTAATTTTTATATTAACTTATAATAAAAATTTTATTGAAATGTGAAAGAAATCTTTTAGGTCAATTTTAGGACAAGGAAAGGTCTAAAAGATTAAAATGTTGATTTTAATTTAATTTTAAAATTCCTAAAGTTTTAAATTGATTTTTAAAGGTTAAAATGTTGATTTTAATTTAATTTTAAAATTCCTAAAGTTTTAAATTGATTTTTAAAATGATCTTTCAATTTTAATTTTAAATTTTAAGGTATTTTAAAAATTAAGGTTTTATTTAAGGACAAGGAAGGAGGACAAAGGAAGAAAGGAGAAGGGCTTGAAAGAGGAAAAAGGGCAGAAGGGAAAAGGTTAAGGGACAGAGTGGCCTTTCCGATTGAGAATGGAGGGAAGCCAACTAGTGCTCACCTCGAGGCCACCATCCCTATTTAGATTGTGTGGAAGTTTGATAATTTCTAAGGCCTCTCTAAATTTTCTTTTAAAATAGTGGTCTTCTTTCGCGAGGATAATGGTGTCTTCCAGGAAAATATGATGTTTGGTTTTGGAAACATGTTCCGCAAGGGCTGAGGAACAGATACGTTATTTTCTAATGTCTGCCCCATGTTATTTTAACTACGTGTGGAAAGAACGTCCCGTCTCACCTATATAGTTGATCTTGCACAAACAAGGGATCTTATAAACCCCTCTGAATTGTGTATGATCAACCGGATCTTTAACGGATCTCATTATTTTCTTAATGGTCTCTAGGGGTTTGAACGAGGTCATAATGTTGTTCTTAATGAGAATTCTAGATATCTTATCAGTCACCCCTTGTATATAAGGTAAGTAAGCTCATGGGTTGGTGGTGGTCTTGTTGTCAGAGATTTTCAGACCCGTAAGGCTCTTGTTGTGGGTTTTGCCAAGGGTCTTCGTGATGACCTTGGGTTTGTAACCTATGTTTGTGAAGACTTATTTGAGGTGGTATTTCTCCTTTTTAATATGTTCTGAATCCGCGATCCTGGAGGCTCTCACTGCCAGGGTGTTAAGAACACCTATCTTTTGGGAAGGATGGTGGTGGGAGTCTGCATGGAGGTAGCTATCCGTGTGAGTCTTTTTATGGAACACCTCGTGTCCAAGAGTGCCATCTTCTTTTCTCGTAAGGAGGACATCTAGAAATGGGATGCTCCTGTTTTCCTCAAGTTCCATTGTGAATTTGATGTTGGGGGAGATATTGTTAAGGTGTGTTAGGAATTTCCTGAGTTCATCTTCACCATGATGTGGCCAAACCACATTCGTATCATCCATGTACCTCTTCCATTTTGATGGTTTTATAGGATAGGAGTCCAGGGCTTCTCTCTCAAATTTTTCCATAAAGAGGTTTTCAACTATGGGTGAGAGGGGGGACCCCATGGCTACACCTGACGTTTGCTCATAAAATTCACCTTGGAAGCTGAAGAAGGTTGATCTTAGGCATATTTCTGCAAGCTTGGATGTGTGAGGGTCGGTGGCATCCTTGATAACCTGGATTGCTTCATCTAAAGGTATCTTTGTGAAGTGTGAGACCACGTCAAATCTTAAAATTATGTCCTTAGGTTATAATTTCTCATCTTTGATTAGTTCGATAAAATGGCTTGAGTCCTTAATGAAGGAATCAGTATTGCCGACCAAGGGACCTAAAACTTTGGCTAAGTGTTTGGAAAGCTCATAGGTGGGGGATCCTATAGTGTTGATGATAGGCCGGAGCGGGACCCCTTCTTTGTGGATTTTGGGTAGGCCATAAATCCTAGGAGTGATGTCTCTAGTGGGGATAAGGTGTTTTTTCAAATACTCATCTAAATTGGAGTTCAGAATTGCTTTCTTGAATTCTTTAGTCACTCTAGAGATTGGATTTATACTTAGTTTCCTATAGCTTCCACTATTGGTGAGGTGGTCAAGCATTTTAATATTGTAGTCTGCTCTATCCAAAATCACAATGGCTCCACCTTTTTCCGCACAAAGAATAGCTATGTCTTCATTAGCCCTCAGGTTTCTTAAGGCACGTTCTTCTTCTTTTGTAATGTTGCGTTTGGGTGGCTTGGCTTTTCTCAATACTACTACACACTCCTGTCTTATTGTTTCTTGATGAACTGTGTTCAAATTTTGGATGCTATCCTCAATGTTGCAAATAATGGATTCGACAGGAATGGTTTTGGCGGCTACAGCAAAATTGAGACCCTTCTTCAGAATAGTGGATTCAACATTGTCTAGCGTGTGGCTGGAGAGGTTCACCAATTTCCTCCCGTCATATGCTTTCTTACCACAGTTTGTATTTTGCACAGGTGTATTTTTCCACACGCTGGGGTTTAAACTCAATCCAAGATCATTACCATCATTTGCCCTATGCATTAATGTATTGTCAGGGTTCAGACATGATTCAATTGTCATGCCATCGTTTGTTAAACAATTGATTGCTGCCAAATCACCAAAAACTATCATATCGTTTGCTGCCATCTCACCGAATGCTATCTTACCACAGTTTGTATTCTGCGCAAGTGTATTTTTCCACACGCTGGGGTTTAAACTCAATCCAAGATCATTACCATCATTTTCCCTATGCTCTAATGTATTGTTTTCCCTATGCATTAATGTATTGTCAGGGTTCAGACATGATTCAATTGTCATGCCATCGTTTGTTAAACAATTGTTTGCTGCCAAATCACCAAAAACTGTCATATCATTTGCTTCCATCTCACCGAATGGTGTCATATCATTGGATGCAATCTGCACTGGTGTGAGTTCCATGACAATGTTTGCCCTATTCCAATTATGTGCTGGTGTATTATTGAGGTTCAGAATTGAATGAGTTAACATACCATCATTTGTTGTTGAGCTCGCGAGTGCATTCATACCATCGTTTGCAGGTGTATCTCTAGAGTTCATGCATTCAAGTTTCATGATCTTCTTTGCTTGCCTCACTTGTGCCTTACGTTTTAGGTTGATTGCTTTAAGAGCCATGCTAGCATCTGCCACCGTCTAGAGATCCATGCGTATGGTATTTTCCAAACTTAAGTGTAGGGTGAGTGCCTTTCTAGATAAGCGATCCAACTCTGCTCGCGTCTTCTTTATTTCTACTCTCACTAGTTATTTGCTCAGTCTATCGAACGCTCTTTTGTTCCAAATACTGCGCATTCTGTGCTTTATGGTGGTGAATTCAGGAATGAGTTTCTTATCCCTACATTGTTTCAAGAAGTTTAAATCGCTAGCTCTCATTTTTATCTTTATTCTCAATCTCTCCAGAAGACGGAATTGTTGCCAGATATCCCTTCTGTTCAGGGATGTAATTTATGTTGCTAAATTTTTGTGGTGGTAAGTTATTGATATTGTTGTCAGAGAAACCACAGTATCAAAATGACCAAGTCGACGTTTCGGATCCATATCAGGATTCATCATCAGGACAATGTCGAATGTGGAGAGAGCGAGAATCATTGATAAATACTGGAACCAGGTAGAAAAAGTCTATGGTCAGCCACGGAGGCTAGGGTTTTCTAGGTTAAAATTTTTATTAATTTTATTTTAATTTCAAAATGTGTGGAAAAATTATTATTTAAATATATTTTTCAAAAATAAGAAAATGTTTATATTATTAAAATTTTCTATACAATTGCTAAATTAAGACAATATTTAAATTTTTTTTAAACCTAAGGAGAAACTAAAAAGAAACAAAAAAATTTAATAATTAATTATTTAAGAAGTTTCGAAGGTGGTCACTTTTATTAATATTAAAAAAAAATTAATATAAAATATAGTGTGTCAAAATCAAAAAATGTTGAAATATATTTATTATTATTAATAAAAATTTTATTATTAATAAATTTTATTTTAAAATGATTATTAATGTGTCTAAACTTAGGGAATGAAATTTCTTCTTTTTATTTTTATTTTATTTTATTTTAATTTTAATTTTAATTTTAACTTATAATAATTTTTTTATTGAAATGTGAAAGAAATCTTTTAGGTCAATTTTAGGACAAGGAAAGGTCTAAAAGGTTAAAATGTTGATTTTAATTTAATTTTAAAATTCTGAAAGTTTTAAATTGATTTTTAAAATGATCTTTCAATTTTAATTTTAAATTTTAAGGTATTTTAAAAATTAAGGTTTTATTTAAGGACAAGCAAGGAGGACAAAGGAAGAAAGGAGAAGGGCTTGAAAGAGGAAAAAGGGCGGAAGGGAAAAGGTTAAGGGACAGAGTGGCCTTTCCGATTGAGAATGGAGGGAAGCCAACTAGTGCTTACCTCAAGGCCACCATCCCTATTTAGATTGTGTGGAAGTTTGATAATTTCTAAGGCCTCTCTAAATTTTATTTTAAAATAGTGGTCTTCTTTCGCGAGGATAATGGTGTCTTCCAAGCGAATGTGATGTTTGGTTTTGGCAACATGTTCCGCAAGGGCTGAGGAACGGATACATTCTTTTCTAATTTCCGCCCCATGTTCTTTTAACTGCGTGTGGAAAGAACGTCCCGTCTCACCTATATAGTTGATCTTGCACGAACAAGGGATCTTATAAACCCCTCTGAATTGTGTATGATCAACCGGATCTTTAACGAATCTCATTCTTTTCTTAATGGTCTCTAGGGGTTTAAACGAGGTAGTAATGTTGTTCTTATTAAGAATTCTAGATATCTTATCAGTCACCCCTTGTATATAAGGTAAGTAAGCTCGTGGGTTGGTGGTGGTCTTGTTGTCAAAGGTTTTCAAACCCGTAAGGCTCTTGTTGTGGGTTTTGCCAAGGGTCTTCATGATGACCTTGGGTTTGTAACCTATGTTTGTGAAGACTTCTTTGAGGTGGTCTTTCTCCTTTTTAATATGTTCTGAATCCGCGATCCTAGAGGCTCTCATTACAAGGGTGTTGAGAACACCTATCTTTTGGGAAGGATGGTGGTGGGATTCTTGCGAGAAGATTTCACATGGGTTATAAGTTTAGGGTCACTACCAGTAAGGATAAGATCATCAACATAAAGAACAAGTATGATGAGATGGTTTCCTACTTTCTTGGTATAGACATTGGGGTCAGAATGGCATCTAGAAAAACCAGTGTCAAGGAGAAAGCTATCCATTTTGGCATACCAAGCTCTAGGAGCTTGCTTAAGGCCATATAAGGATTTCTTCAGGAGACAAACAAGGATAGAGTTATTCTGAACATAACTAGGAGGTTGTTCCATGTAAATTTCCTCATGTAAATCACCATGTAAGAAGGCAGACTTGACATCCATTTGATGGACTTCCCAGTTATGTAAGGCTGCAAGGGAAAGAACAAGGCGGATGGAGTTCATTTTCGCTACAGGGGCAAAGGTTTCATTGTAGTCAATCCCTTCAACTTAGGAAAAACCTTTGGCAACTAACCTTTCCTTAAGTCTTTCAACACTTCCATATAATGCATACTTAGTTCTGTAGACCCATTTACATTTGACAAGTTTTCTTCCTTTTGGAAGAGGAACAAGATCCCAAGTACCGTTCACCATTAAGGAATGATATTCTTCATCCATATCTGCATCCCAATTTGGATTTCCTGAAGCTTCTGCAAAAGTTTCTGGATCATGATTCTCGGAAACTTGAGCCAAAAGAGAAGAGGCTCGCTGAAACTAAGAATGTGTTCGACGTTGATTTCTAGGATCACCGAAAAGATCACCAACTGCTTCACATGTTGAACGGACCCATCGAGGAAGTATTGGTGTTGGTGCAATTGGAGGAACATGAGCAGGCGGAGGTGGATTTTCATCCTCACTGTCATCATTAGAAACTGGAGGTCGAAACCTATCAAGGAAGATAGAAGAAGAAGAAGAAGAAGGCACAATTGTCGAATCAGGCTCGCAGGCCAAAGATGGCACACCCGCCAAGTTAGGCTCATAGGCTAAGATATTTTCATCAAATTTAACATCTCTTCTAATGATTATATCATGAGAATGTGGTTGAAGAAGTCTATAACCTTTTACATCTTTATAATATCCAACAAATATGCACTTTTCACTTTTAGGCTGCAATGCTTTCCGTTTTTCATGTGGAATGTGAGCCCATGCTTCACAACCAAACACACGAAAGTGACTTACATCTAGTTTAATTTTACTCCATGCTTCTTTCGGTGTTATACCCTGTAAAACTTTAGTGTGTGCATGATTAACTATGTAATTTGCAAAATTTATGGCCTCAGCCCAATATTGAAGACTTAGTCCCTTAGATTGGATCATACAATTAGCCATTTCTTTTAAAGTTTGGTTCTTCCATTCAGCTACACCATTTTTTTGTGGTGTATATGGAACAGTGTGTTGTTGTTGGATTCCTTGTTCAGTGCAAAAAGTAGTGAACTTGTTGTTAACATATTCTCCTCCATTGTCAGATCTTAACTTAATAATTTGATGATGACCAGATTTTTAGACAAAGAAGAAAATGAATTTCCCAAGTTGGAGGATTTTCAAGTCTTGCAAAAATTCAATGATGTGTTCCATGATGAAGTGTTGGGAATTTATCCAAAAGAGATATTGATTTCACAATTGATATTGTTCTAAGAGGTGCACCAATGTTTAATACACCTTATAGAATGAGTACCCCATAATTTCTAGAGCTAAAAATGCAATTGTAGGAGCTATTGGGAAATAAATTCATTTGGCCAAGTGTATCTCCATGGGGAGCACTCACAACAGGATTTGAACCTGAATTCCGATGTTAGAATCCGACGTCATACGACATTTCACACGGATGTGTCGGACAATAATCAATCATCAGAATGCTGATAACATAATATTTATAGATCTGTCGAATATCTAACACTCGTGAGTCAGATTTCTAACACTGGTAGTGTCAAGGAACCGACACTACCAGGGTCGGATCTTCAACGTTTGCAAAAGAAACACTGCCAGTTATCCGACGGGAACCGACACTTCCAGGGTGGTTTGTCAACGTCTGTGAAAGAAAAACTAGCGGATATCCGACACTGACGCGTCGGAGATCCAATGGACTGTTTATAAAATAAAATATATATAATATATAATACTATATAATAAGAAATGACTCGTTTTCATTTTGGACAGTCAGTTCAATTTGAAGGGTTTTGTGAATTTGGGAGTAGGTCCAGTAGACATGGTAGACAACTCTGTTGACCCATGGCAGCAAAAGCTCATCATCTTCTCCTCACTGGAAATTACCAGTATACCGTCCCCAGATAAAGTGCAGAACACGCTGGAAAATTTGACAGCTGGGAGCGAGAACAGGGTTCTGATTTCTTCGCCAGATGAAGAGCTGTTAGGTGTGTTCACAGCACAGCCATTGAGCCCGGCCTTAGGAGGAGGCCCGTACTCATTATTCCAACCTCCGAGTAGAGCTGGAGTAATCGTTTTCATCGAAATTCCCTAGGAGGAACCACAAGGAACCCCAAATAGGGAAAACGATCCTTCAGTGTCACAGAGAGCACGCACTAGAGAAGTTGTCAAACAATTGGACGGAATCTCGAACGGGAACTCCGCCTCAGAAGACAAAGGCACCCAAATCAACTCCAGGAAATGAAATAATCAGTGTTTAAATCGCTCTAGAAGATAATTTAACATATTTTGTGGATTCTGGTGCACCATGGAAGAAGCACTGGAGATGGACGGATTAACCCTACTCAGGAAAATCAGAGGAAGAAACCCCACCCTGGGGAAAATCAAGGAATGGGCTAGAAAAAATTGGACAGGGCTTCAAGGTGAAGGCCCAGTTATTAATTCGCTTGCAAAGGGGTGGTTCAGCTTCCAGTTCATATGCAAAGAGGATGCAGACCTCATACGCAGCAGAGTCTAGACATATGGGAAAACCCCGTTTCAGCTAAAGTAGTGGACCCCCTTGTTCGATGCGAAAACAGAGCAACTGGATACAATACCAGTCTGGGTTTGCCTGCTAGGAATACCAATGGAATTCTGGAACTTGGCCTAGCTTAGTGAAATCGGGAATGAGTTGGGGACTTTCATTGAAGCCGAGCTCTCGTTTCAGCAGATGGAAATCAAAAAGGTAGCCAGAATCCTAGTCTCTTTGAACATCAAAACCAGTCTTCCTGAAGCCTTTAATTTAGTATGGCAAAACAAGCAAAAAAGACAGTTGTTGGACTATGAAGGGCTCCCGTTCCAATGCCACAAATGTCATGAAACAAGACATTTGGCAAGAAACTGCCAAAACTTTGTTCCCTCAACAACTAGAAGAAGGAAGTGGGTTAGGCGAACAGAGGCCTCGAGCTCCAAAGAAATTGATCTGAAAACAGCTTTAGAAAAAAATCCTCTTAGGTCGGAGGGCACAGAACAACCATTGGATCAACTGGAAAGAGCGGGAGCAGTAGCAACAGAAGGGCCTCCTCAATAGATGGAACAACATCCGATCGTGTCTCCCCCACCGGGTATGAACACTTCTTCCCTTAGCAATCAATTGAATGATTTATCTTTGAATGAGGAAAAATATTTTCCTGCCCCTATCACAAACAGTCCCCCTCCCCCCAAAAAACGGCACCTCCTCCCCCACATTCAAAAGTACCTCCAATTCAAACTAGGCAGCCTCCTCTTCCACCATAAAAAATGACTCGCCCACTCATCCCTCCTCTATCTGTTTCCACCTTCATTCAAGGGACGTTCCAATCCCTCAAAAACCAAAAATCCCTACAAAAGGACTAGGGGTAAATGCCAATATCACATCCAAAGGGAAAGGGAGAGGAAGACCATCTCACCTCTCTACAGCCCAGAGCATGGCGTTCAGGGATCAGGAAAGTGACAGACAAACAACCATTTTCAGGGCGCTTAGAGCAATGCAAACCCCAGATGGGGTGCCCAAATGAAATTTGTCTCCCTAAACTGCAGGTGTCTGGCAAGCACCTGGAAAAATATTGCCCTAAAAAGGATGATGGAGGTTCTATCACCAGAATTCATCCTTCCACAAGAGACAATGGGTCTAGAGCTGGAAGTTGAAACTAGTTTAACATCACTTCTTCTGCAATACTCTTTCACAGCGCAAAGTGCCATCGGCCACTTCGGAGGTCTAGCAATTGGATGGAAGAAAACAATCATTCGGTGCACAAACTTAGGAGGTGCATGCTTATATCTAAATCAAAGTCATTTCTTTCAAATTTCTTTGGGCCTGGGAACTGGAACCAACATCTATGCAGAACTCATGACATTGAAATTACTTCTCTATTTTTCCAATGAAAGAAATTGCAGACAGTTACAAGTATATGGTGACTCAATGGTGGTTATAAACTGGATGAATAAGATACAGAAATGTAGAACTACTTCTCTAGATACATTATTTGAAGAGACAACCCATTCTCTCTCATTCTTTGAATCAATCTCTTTCACTCATGTTTACAGGGAGCGAAATAAGGAGGCAGACAGGCTCTCAAAGAAGGGTCTGACATTGCAATGGGGTGAATGGAAAATTTTGGAAACACAAGACTCCAAGGCCACGGAATATCTGCACAGGCCTTTTATAAATCCATCACTCTAAAAAAATTTGTAAATTTGAAATATATTTTTGAAAGCATAGCACAAAATCAGTCTTTTATGAATGGATGCTTTACTGAATTGTTTACTGATTTTTTTTTCTACCATTGACTAAATTAATGTTTTAATGAATGAGTTAATGAATGGTTTTTTCATCTGTTGAATGATTGAATGGGTTAATGAATATTTTAAAGAATGATTTAATGAAATCATTTTTCAACTATTGAGTGAAATAATTTGCATTGTAGATGCATTGTTATTTGCTTTGTGAAATAGTGAAATAAATTGTTATTTGCAAGTATACGCATTGGGTTTGGGGAGTTGAGAGTGATGTGAGGGGGGGGGAGGGGCCATAAGAGCTTCCACCTTCATGTGGTTGGTCCTGTTTAGTAGATAATATTAAATTATTCTCGAAACAGAGAGGAGCTCAATGAATGGTAAGGAATAATACATTAAAAAACTTCTATTTCTATATTTTTACTATGTAATTTTCATTATTGCTATTTGACTCCTCTATTGGAACTTGTTACAGATAGAGTTGAGAAACATTTCCATAGTTAAGAGGCAAGAAATGGAGTTTTGATTAGATCGATGGCCTTATATATGTAGTATTTTTTGTTATCCATGTTTTATCAGGTGATATATTCTTAACAATTAATTTACTTGAATAGTTGAATAGTATTGTAATTTACATTGTAATAGAATTGTATTTATTTAGATTGTTTTTGTTATTTCATTAACAAACATAAATATATTTGATGGGTCCTACATTAAACTATTGCAACAGGACAAAAAATGAAGTATGTTGAATGATGTTTTGAAAGGTAAAGCATAAGAAGACAGTGTGAAGATCCATAAATCAAGGTATAAATATGTTTTCTTTTGTTTGATTGAGTTGTGTATTGGGTATTTATGCATGTGCACACACATACATTTAGTTGATGATGATTATTACCATACATAGAGGCGAAAAACAATCACTAGAGGCAAGAATATAGACTATGTAAATGTTCTACAAGTTAGGCAGGGGTCTTTTGACATCCTTGACATTTCTGCATTGTTAGGTTCATCATTAAACCAAAAAGTTTGGAGTTGTTCCAAAACAAGAAAATTCTGCTTTGAAAAATCTATCTGTTGAAACAACCTGACAAGTGTTGATGAAGTGCACAGAGGCACTCGAAACACATTCCTGGTGAGAAAGAAGGTCATAGGGATTTAGTATTTCACATTGTGCACCTCTCCACATAGTTGGATTTTTTTTCTCTAGTTTCTCTTGAAAGATAAATGCTTTCCAAAATGGATTCAAACCCATTTTTCAATTTTCAACCACCCTTACCAAATTGCATCCCTAGCTACAAATATTTTTCTAGATCAATGTTGCAATTTTCATCTTGGGATATATCACTGACGGCCCAGATATACACATATTGGAAATATTAGGGAAAATGTCAGGGAAAATATTAGTAGGCATAAAATTGGACCTGAAAAACTCAGAAAATATCAGCAAGCATAATTTTGGAACTGAAAAACACAGAAAATACCAAAAACATCAGGAACAATAGAAAACTTTAAAGCTCAATAAAGTTTTGGAAATATTGAGAGAAATTGGAGATATTTGCAACATTGTTCTAGATATTGATCTGATGCATCGGCGTGAAATATTTTTCATTGTAGACTTGTGTACATTCTTGGGTGTTAGGTTCAATCCCAATAATACCCACTCTCACAAACTAACAAAAACTTTCATTTAAACTCTACTTCTTGAACCAACTTAACTTCGAAACTACACTCCATGATTTCTTTGCTCTTATGTTTTGAGGTGAAATGTTGGATTCCCCAAAAATTTACTTTGAATAACCTTAAAATAAATTCTATTACATTTTAGGTTATGGGATAACAATGGTATCATATTGGGATAACACCTCTTGTGGGATGCATGAGAACCTCAAAATCCTCCAACAAATCCGTGCAACTGAAAAGTGTAACATTTTTCTTCCTCGATATCTTTTCTACCAAGTGACTTGTCTTCATTTTTCTATATTTTAATATGATACATACCGATGGATCTCAAGTGAGTTGACCCCTAAAATTTGAACGTGGGAACCTAAATTCATTCATACTATTTTTTTGTCATTACAAATTGACATTGAGAACTAGACATGACTTAGAGAAGTGATGGACTAAATACTGGCCTTGGGATGGAAAACTTGAACTCTAGGATTAAGACTCGGAAAATCAAAACAATAAACAATTCTTGTCACAAGAATTTAGTTGCATATGCATCCATTTATTTAAATATGAGCTCAAAAATTAAAAATATTGGCATGAGTAAAAAATGTCAAAGGAATCTCTTTTTGTCAGCTCAATACTAAGTATGTTGCTAGATTTAGGCATTTTCGGATTCTGCACAAAAGAACTTTAGATATATGAGAGAAACCTTATATTCAGTATCCATAATCTTCTCTATGACAGTCACAAATCTAAAATCTTTTCATAAATCCCGAGTATTAGATTCCTCTTCAGGAACCTAACCATGCATTCATCAAATGCTTATTCATTTTGCGTTGTTAAATTTCCATGGTTTGTTGGATTATGGACTCTAATCTAATCCACAGAGTCCTACAGTTCCTTATTTTCCTATGTTGAATTTTGTCATGTTTGATCCATTTTGATAAGCAAAGTCCTAACATTTTTTACATGAGTCACTTCATGTACAGGTGAGATCCACTCATTAACTTTTAAATCAATCTTTTCCAACGAGACCATACCCATCATCTATTGTTCCCCTAGATCCTTCACAAATTTATGAAGAATGGGAAGCTCACGATCAAACTGGAACTTGTAGAAATATTATTTCAACAGGCTCTATGCCACCGTCCTTGTAATGCATATGATTCAATAGCATATTGTAGCTAAGATGGAAGGAACTATTCAAAGGATCAACATTTCCTTTAACCACTAGTTTTGTAATGGATGTCTCCATTTATTGCATTGGTGAGGTATTCTTCATAGGAGAAACTTCATTACTTTCAGCAGGTGATGATAGCATGGTCAAGTGGTGGGATGTCATAATCCAGGTATTGGAGTAATTATGTTTTGTTGATTATATTTTGAAATAATTTCTAAATTTTCAACACTGTAGAGCATATTTCCCACTAGTATTCACAGGTCAATTGATTCCTTTTTTGTGTTTATACATGAAGAGTTACTAAATATAGAAGGGAATAAAGACTATGTTCGTTGTGGTGCAGCAAGTCTATAGAGTGTTGATTTATGGTGTGATTGGGATTTATGGTCATATGCATCTAGCTGGAGTCATTATTTGATTTAGTTTACTTTCTTTACAATTTTTCAAATGGATAGGCATACATGTTCATATGACCAAATAGTACAACTATGCAACATGTGCAACTCAAATACTGCCTTGTAATTGAAGGCTTTTTTGCCACATAGATGTTTGTTTTTTAATACAAATGATGATTTTTCATTAGCATAAAAAGAAACCATTATATAAGATTTGTTTGGTATATACCTCGCTAGTTTATTTAAGTCTTTTTTTTCAAAAAATTGAGAAAATTGAGCCTTAAATATTTTGATACACACAATTTATATGAAATGTATGCAATGTAGTCATGGAATGATCTTGGACTATTAGCTTGGACTTCATCCCTTTGAGGCTGCTAAACCTTAGTTGTGATTGTGTAAGAACTATCCTAGTGGGTTGTGACTATGTATCCTTGTGGGTTGTGACTATATAAGACCTATCCTAATGGCTTGTGACTATGTAAGAACTATCCTAGTGGGATGTGAATGTGTATCCTAGTGGTATGTGATTGTGTAAGACCTATCCTAGTGATATGTGACCGTGTAAGAACTATCCTAGTGGCTTGTAACTGTGTATCCTAGCGGCCTATGATATCCTAGTGGGTTGTGACTGTCTTGATCTCTCCTAGCTGGGATATGGAATATGATGTTCTCCCTCAACCTTAATATGAATTGTGGTAACCTCTTATAAGTATGTCAAGGATGATTTGACCTTACCTCTCTAGAAGTGACTTGTTTGCATCCCATCTTAAGCTGAGTTGTGGTCGTCTTAAGCCCTAAATGAAAAGGGTCTTCACGCTTGGTGACTGAGAGATATTAAATGCATCTAAAATAATTGAAATAAATACATTTAGTGTGTCCCTCGATAGTGTCATTTTATCTCTCAAATTCCACATATCCTAATTGGATGTGTCTTTGACTACAACAAATATCACTTGTTGAAAACAAGATAGAATAGGAATTGAACACAGGAGCTACCTTTGGCCAATGGGTTGTTGTACCATTAAGCTTCACCCCTTTAAATACTAGGAATCCATAAATCCATAATGGTTTGTTTACAAGGTGTGGATTTTTATCTTAACAATTCACCTTCAAATAACACCCTGGCTCAGGTCTCCTTTCCATCACCAACCACTTGCCTGTGTTACCTTGTTGAAAATTGGACATGCTAGGAATAAAAGCTATGATCCACCATCGGTTGATAAACGG
>LPNX010902822.1:279649-360217 GCA_001517045.1 Pseudotsuga menziesii | reverse complement strand
CTAAAAGTATCTGAGTATAAGGAAGATCCAAACTAGATCTAAACCAACATTGTTATAGTTCATTATCGTTGTTCTTTAGTTGTTAGTTTGTTTTACATGATGCTATTTCTATTCTTATTGTTTAGTTTATGTACATTGGAATTGAAAAATTGTATCTCAAGGACCAACTTTAACATAATGACCATTGTAGTGTCAAAGTTGAAAGAGACAAAAATTATGTTTTGAATTTATTACAACAGTATTGTTCTGTATCTAGATCTTTTTTAGTTTTGTGTTATGCATTAAAGTATAAAATTTTAATTATCTTATATCAAATCCTAACCTAACCCTGAATTTCAACAATTTTCTTAATTAATTAAATATGTCTTTCTAATGTTCATTAGTTAATATTTGGATTTTTTTTTAAATCCATCAACAGGATTCTCTTTTTCGACATGCTTCCAACACTCCGGTAAACACATCCGACGGCCGTGGCATGACTCCGACGCTTCCACTCGTCGGACAACCAATGGCTCAAGTGTCGGTCCGCGTCAGAAGGCCAACTCTTCCAGTGTCGGATGGCGTCGGTTAGCCACACTTGCTGGATAAAAATACCAATGGCAGCGCCATTCTGTCCGTTGGATTTCTGACGGTTTATGCAATTTTGATTGACACTTTGGAAGGAAATATGGTCAAATATGCGACACAATGGTCTATTGGATCTTTGACCCACATTATTCACATGTCGAAGATCCAACGTCACGCCACTGACGACAAAAAAAAAGTGTATGTGTCGAAAAGGCAACAGATAAGTGTCGAATTTCAGACATGCAAGGTGTCAGATTTTGGGGTAAATTTTGTAGTGACTAGTGCAATGTGTGAAAAATAAGTATGGAACTCTCAAGTTGTTCATTGATTACAAAAATTTGATTAAGGTTATGGTTAAAAACAAATACCCTTTACCTCAAATTGATGTCTTATTTAACCAAATGAGAGGCGAAAATATATTTTTAACGATTGATTTGAGGTCCAATTACCATCAAGTCAACATCAAATCTGAAAAAATATACAAAACAACATTTGGAATTAGGTATGGACATTATTATTTTTTGGTGGTTCCATTCGGTTTCACTCATGCACCAACTAAATTAATGTGTCTCATGAATAGTGTTTTCAACAAATACTTGGATAAGTTTGTGCTAATTTTTCTAGATAATATCCTTATTTATTATAAGAATGAAGAGAAGAATGGAGAATATTTGAGAATGGTTTTGCACATGGTAAGAGAACATAACTTGTACACAAAGATAAATAAATGTGACTTTTACCCAAAACATATTCATTATTTGGGTCACATTATTTTGTGGAAAGAATATATGTGGTTCCAAAAGAGATGGAAGCCATTATGAATTGGACAAAAATAAAAAGAATGTGACACATGTGAGATCTTCTATGGGTTTTTGTTGGTTATTTTAGGATAGACATTGGAGGATTATTCAAGGTTTCACACCCCATTACTTCTTTTCAAAAAAAGGGAATAAAATTTGAATGGACACAAGGATGTGAGGAAAGCTTCCTACTTTTGAAGAAGCTTATTACTAGTGCTCCAATTCTAAAGATTGAAAATCCATAAAATGATATTGTGGTGTGCATGGATGCATGTAAACAAGGAATTGGGGGATTTATTTTGCAAGACACTCATGTGGTATGTTATGAGCCAATAAATTTGAAGGAAAGTTAAAGAAATTATGTTACCCATGATTTAGAGCTCGTTTCCATAGTGTATGCTTTGAATATGCGGAGGCACTAATTTATGGGCAGAAAATTCAAGCTTAAAACTAATCATTGTGATCTGAAATATTTGTTTGAGCAGTCGACATTACATGCAAGGTAAACTAGATGGTTGGGTTTTTAAGTGAATTTGAGTTTGAAATCAAACACATAAAAGGGAAATAAAATAAAGTGGATGTTGAACTCACCAAGAAAATGCATGTGGAATTCAATAGAATTTCCGAAACAATTTAAGATAGAGGATTATTTATTCCCTTGTTGAAGATGAACACTATGTTCAAGTGAAGGAACATTTACAACATCATAATTTGGAAAGGATGCATGAAGCTTATCGTTTAGATATGATGGAATTCCTATCTACAAAAATAGAATGCATATTCCTAATTCTACATATTTGAGAAGAATTATTATGTACAAAATCCATAAAATTCCATATTCTAGCAATCCAAGATACCATAAGAAAATTGCTACAACAAGGAAGCAATATTTTTGGTTGGAAATGAAAAAAAAAATGTTGATGATTACAATTCCATATGTATGAAATGCAAAAAACTAAAGGCTAAACATCAGCACCCAACATGTTTTTTACATCCTTTTCCAATTCTAGAATGGAAACCGGAAGTAGTAACTATGGGTTTTATCATTCGGTTACCAACTACTTCAAGAAGGCGTGGCTTGATCATGGTTGTGGTGGATAAACTATCTAAGGCATCACATTTTATTCTAGTTAAATATAGTCACAATGTTGATTATATAGCAAGAATATTTATGAAATAAATATTCAAATTGCATGGGTTACCCAAGGCAATTGTATTCGACAAGATACAACATTTACGTCTAACTTTTGGAAAAATAATTTTTGCATATTTGGGTACACAACTTAATTTTAGTACTACCTCCTATCCACCTACATAGGGGAAAACAAAAATGGTAAATCAAATTATTAAAGACATATTTTGCATGTATGTGATGGATACATCATCCAAGCACTACTACAAAATGAGAAATTAATGACTAAAATTAGGCTATAAACGACTAATAGTATCTAATTTACACTATCTTATAGCTTGACTAACTTAGTCGTATTTCACTTAGTCATTAATAGGTTGACTTATTAGCCATCGATTTAGTCATTGATTTAGTCATTGATTTAGTCATTCATAGTCAATGATTTAGTCATTGATTTAGTCACGGATTTAGTCATTGATTTAGTCATTGATTGCAACAATTAATGACCAAATATATGACTAAATAAACTACTATATGATAACATATTAATGACTAATCTAAATACGACTAAATGTTAGTCACGCTATAAGATACGAGAAACAAGCTACTAATAGTCGTATATATGTGAATTTAGTTGTTTTTGTAGTCACAAATTTATGATAGGGCATGGAGGAATCGAACCACCAACCTACTGCCTATAATTAGGCAAGTGCTCTACCATTGATATAGAACCATTTAAGGAGTTTTTATTGCTTGATAATGATGATATTAAAACAAATTTTGCATCATTCAAGCATACAAAATAACGACTATCAAGTTACTATAGATCCATAATGGATTACCCTATACTAGTCCTTCTTGCACTTAATAAATGCATTTGAAAGACTTGAAGGACTATTACAAGGTAAGCCATTATGTATATATAGTAACTTGATAATCATTATTTTATATTCTTGAATGATGCAAAATGAAAAAATACCAGAAATTTATAGGAATGGAAAGCATGCGTCCAATGTTAAACTATCTACCGAGTCATCTAGATTCATGCTAAGATATCTTAATTTGACTAAAAATTTATAAGTAACTTGAAGATAATGTTGGATGATGGGATGGAAAAGAGAATTTTAGTTTATATAGAAGCAAAGGATGAGCAAATGGAGCGACTCATCACCCAAAATGTATATAGAATAGTAAAAATAAATATACAACTAATTCCATTTCACATCAAGAAGAATGGGCATTAAATCTAAGTACTCTTAGACACTAGATAAATGGAAATGAAATGAGATGAAATATTAGCAACAATACCTTCAAGTTTGCTTGCTGACAATACGTATGAGTAATTATGTGATCATTTTATTCAGAGGTGACTTAAACATCCACTAACCTGCAATCAAGGCAAGAAACCATGTTCATATTGATATATAAATAAAATAAAATAAAAGTTAAAGATAGACTATGCCAATCCCACTATCATTTATACCTTGAAAGAAAACTAGCAAATCTCCCACAACTGTTCAAATTTGTCCAAAATGCCCACTTGGAATGCCATTGTTTAAACAAAACAAAAAGAAATTGAAAACATGAAAGTAGTAATTTACTCTACATGTCTATTGGATGCAAAGTCCCATAGATGTATAACAAAATTATTCAAGCACATGCAATAAAATTATAAATGGACAAAAAGAAGAAAACAATGTGTTTTAGACCTTCCTTAATTTCTATACTCAGATATATATTACGATCACACTTTGTGTCTTAGGAGACAAGTCACTAACAAAACAATGGACATACCTAAGAGAGAGAGAGAGAGAGAGAGAGAGAGAGAGAGAGAGAGAGAGAGAGAGAAGAGATAGGTAGTTGTAGGGCAGAGTGAGACAAATACAGACCTCAAGGTATTAATCAAAACAATCTAGAAATGAGGATGAACTTTCAATCCCATTGCTGGAATAAATGACAATCTTTTAGGATCATCATACATCAAGCAAATAGAATCTCCTTTCAAATGTGCAAAGGCAGGAAGCTCCTTACTGATTAGCAATGTATCAGGAATAGAAATAAAAATGAGAAAGGGAATAAAACAAGTCTCATGCTAAGACTTCTAAGCCATAGTAAGACTTGTATTTTAATTCTGGCATATCTGGTCCATAATTTTTTTCTCATATAATGAAAAATATTAGAAAGAAAACAAATACATAAGATGAAAATTAACTTTTCCTGAGAAAATGTATATTCCAACCCAATCCTGTTTATAGCTCTCATTTCAACTTCAGCCATTTGTCTTCTAAATATAAGGCAATAATTTCTCACAATAAATTATATTTACCTTAATATCCCTAAGAAGGATTCCATGCAGCCTTTAATTCATCCTAAACTCTGTCGCTATCCTTTCTAACTCCATATTGTACTTCCCTTTTTCATTTTTTTCATTGTTGGGAAAGAATGTTGGCATTTCTTCTTACAAGGGAACAATAAAATAGTCTTTGGACATTGTGAAACTTCATTTAATTTGACTATACAAAAAATGTTTAGAAACCTAACATTTACAAGAATCTAAGAAGACAAAATTAAAAAACATCAAGAAGAAACTAATCTATAATTTTCCAGATATATTCAACTCCAACTTATGATTCCAACAATCAATGGCAATGTGGATTTCACTATCATTTTCAATGTCTTCATTTCACCTTACCAAACATATTTCCTTACTAAAAGCCTTCATTTTCATGTCACGTCATGTCAGCGATGTAATTCTAATCCATGCTAGATTCCTTTCGTATTTTAGGAATATTACCCCTTGTCTTGACTATGAGACAATGATAATGTTGGGCTAAAGGATCCTTGCAATGGATATTAGACCATCCTCAACACTTCTCTATGGATACTCATTACAAAGATTTTATATTTTCATTATCATATATTTGCATGATTGTGAGAGAAGTATATATCAGTCCAAAATAATTATTTCCATGGAAATTATAAGCTACCCAACTAACCAAAGTACCAAATAAAGCAATGCCTCTTTGTTTATTTGATCTAATCTTTCCAGACAATATTAGTTCCCATTCAACAAGGTCAAAAATTTGTATCTAGTTGTTATTCAGGAAGTCTAACATGATATGTTTATACAGGGTAGCACATTCCATATAATTTTCATATAATTCATTAATTGTCAAGAATCCAAGAATACTTTTGGCTTCTCTTTCAACTTCATTTACTGATTACCAATCAAGTTCCACTAGATCGATTAAATGGTATCAAAATAGCTTGCATTGTACTTGGGAATCCTAAGAGATGGTCAAATCTACATGATCCAAGAGGATATTGGTGGCCACCCGCCTATTCCACTTGGACCCCCACCATTGTTTCTTTCATTTTTTTAGTTTCCTTAATTGTAGCACAATTTACTATTTTTGGCAGTTTTTGGGTCCTAAACTTCTGGAGCTATTTTGAGGCCCTAAACGGCATTTTTTCATCATCGATATTTGATGTTGATGGATGAATTCCTTTATTATATCTTTCTAATGATGTATCATGTGCATCAAACGGGGATAGTATGCCAAAGTTATGACCCTGGGAAATTGATGTACCAAGTTACCCAATGGGGCCCATATTCTGGCGTTTCACCTCCTAGGGTTAGGTTTTTGGATGTGTAGGGTTTTCCATTGTTTCTAAATAATATAGAGGCCTTCAAGCTTCATTGTAACATATATTTCATAGGCATGTAGCCACCACATCTCTTCTCAGAGATAAGATACCAGCACTCTAGCTAGTTTATTTCCATCTTGTCTGTAAACAAGTTTCAGTTCTTTGATATTAATGAAATGAAGTGTTATTTTTGTTGCATATTTGTTTCTATGGTTATTTGTGTATTCGGTTGTGTTCCTGCATAAATCCATATCACCACAATATGATGACCAAGTTGCAACAAACAAACAAAAAAAAATTGTGGCTGCACAAATTATTTATTTTGGTTTATTTTATTAGGAAATGTGTAGTTCCAAGCCTTATTACAAATTTCTACTCCAATAGATAAAAATATTCAAATAAATATATATTCTAGCCATATTTATATAACCAAATTCATCATCATAAATCAATAGTCACAAGAAAATAAATGGAAAGAAAAAAAGAATGCATGATGAAAGTGGAAACAGAGCATTCTAGACCAACACAATTTAATCATATATGTACCTTCACTGTACCATATTTCTGCAATACAAATTTTATGTCCTCGCTAGTCAATTTGATCTCCTATTTTTGTGCCTCTCTAGACATACTTTCATTTGTTTCCTTCTCTTTTTATTCCTCTCCAAAATTACTATCATTTGTTGCCTCCTCTTTCTGTGCCTCGCCAGACTTACTTTCATTTGTTGCCTCATAGGGACTCTTAGTATTCATTGCCTCTTCATATTTATGTCCATCTAGTGCATCCCCTGAATTTGACTAGAGGGTTACCTTAGCAGACTCTTTTGAGTCATTTCCCTCACCAGACGCTTCTTCAAATGACTTCTTTAAAGTGAAAGAAACAATTAAACCTTTTGGAAAGTTGTTATCCTCCAAAACTGAGTCACCCCTGAAAAATAAGACCAAGAGAAAATAGAAAATAATCACAGATAGACACTTTTAGGAATGCAAATAGATATTTTTTAGTACGTACCAACTATCATTTTGCAAAGCTCTCCTTTTAGCATCAAAGCCCTTCCTAAAGCATTACAATAGCAGTGAATATTGAAAATGATTGGATTGTAAAAATGAACAAGATCTAAAAAAAATTAAAACAATCCGAATAGAAAACTATGCAGTCAACCGGTGACTTCCTAGAATCCAAGATATAATGTTTCTTATTCCTACTACCATTATATATTGAGTTCAACAACTCAGATTTAATTGTTCATGTTATGCTAAAAACTTATATTGTTATTTATCATGGCATACACACCAATCTCACTTGCTAGTCAATAAATGCGCAAGAAAATGACCCACACAAAAGCAAAGCAAGCAGGTTTTCCTAGAACCAATGGTTCATTAGATGTTACTTGATTGGTTGCAAAAGGAACACTTTCAAAAGAATATTGGGGCATTAATGCTAAGGTATTTTGCAGAATTAACTACCTTAGTGATGCTCTCAAGCCTTGACCCTATGAAAAACATTATTTTAACCAAATAGAATTAACTGATTGAGGAAGGTTTATGAAATACCAATGATTCAATAAGTGTTACATCAACAAATACAAAAGGACCACTTCCAAAAGAACATTAGGGCTTTAAAACTAAGGTTTTTTGCAGAAATAACAAGTATAGTAAACTCTCAATCCTTGATCCTATCAAAAACATTAATGATTTTTTAAACCAAATAAAATTACTTGATTGAATTACTTAACAATCAACGGAAATAGTATATAGACCCCACTACCAAAGGTTGTTCCTATTTAGAAAAAAGGTTTGGAGTACAGACAAAGCAATCAAGATAAACCATATAAACATAGAATCATTGTAAATGCATATGCATACACAGAACTGAGGAACGCTTGAAATATGAACAACTAGCATACTGTAGAGAACCTTGTCAAAACTTAGTTATTTCTACTAAATTGTTTGGAAAGTAGTGGGAAGTAAGTACTAGTAAAAAAAATTGCACATATACCAATGTTGCAATGCAATCAAAACAAACAATGAAAACAATATTTTTCTCCTTGAAATATAGATTGCATCCTTACTTTGGCTTCATCTATATCTATGCGCCATCATAAACCAAATTCAATTTAGAAATGGCATTGGCCTCTTCCTCTTACGAGACCTCAATAAGAGAAGAACCACAGAGGGCCTTGACTTCAACAATGATGGGGAGACCGCACACTATTAACCTGCACACATAAAGGTATTGAGCAGTGATCCTAGACTTAAAAATATAGTTAAAACCAAGTTCACAATATTATTTAGTTTTACCAATCCCAAAAGAAAAAAAATTTCCTATTGAATTGGCAAGGTCCTGGACATTGCAAGAAGTCTAAAACCAAATGATCTTCCAATTGAATTGTCAAATTATTTGACATTACTTGAAATTAGCTTCAAACTCTTAAGGGGCCCTAGAAGTTGCTTCTAGATGGAAACTACATTATTTCCAATGATCAATTTATTCACCTGTTAACCATTTTTAATTCTACCATAATAATGTATAAATATTTCATTTCATATTCAGTTTTGAGAATTTGTTGCACCAATACCCACACCACCTATGATCACTTTTCCCACTAACAAGAAAACATGCCTTCTACAATACACTGTGCAAACTTACACACTCCCTAACACAAGTCTAATTCCGATCTACTTCCATGCGTGACACCACCTGATACAATTTCAATTCCTATCCACTTACAAACTTCTTCCAAACTCAAAATAGGTTTTAAGTTATAACACATATGAAAGTCCAATCTTGGTTGTCCATGCTTTAGAAGGGATCCCCAAAAATATCATGAACCAAGCAAAAACCCTCAACTTATAATAAAGTTAAACAGAACACATTGTGAAGTCAATGCAGCCATCTATCCTTTGCATCAATGGAAACCCACCTTGCATTAGGATCCCAGGATAAAAATGTCACTAATGAAGCATCAAATACAACTGCCTAGATTCATACTCAAAAATCAAGCAGCCAAAACTCCAACCTTAATCTCTCCAAAAATTCCTAACATCCCTATGTTCATTTTGAAGTTTTGAACACCTCACACTTTGAAATAAGGCTCCTTAACACCTCAATATAAGGACAATTAGGGGAAATCAACCCAAACTCCTATGTAAGAGAGCATCATTCCTTTTAGCCATGATACGATTCCCACAAATATCTCCAAAATAAAATGTCTTTCTTGCTCAACATTGCAAGCCTAGACAGTGAAAACAAGGCATCTTCACAACATAGGGCCCTGAACCTACCAAACCCAAATGGACTTCCTAGCTAGATCCCACCCAACTCTACTTCCCTCCCAATAAGAATGGAACAGACCTGCAATAGCCCTCCAAGATGGACAAGTACTTTAAAAAAATAGGGAACAAGAGATGTGGGGATAAGAGATAATATTGCAAAACCCAAAAGCCCCTTTGACCCAACTAGAATGATATGCATGCACCATGTGTTGAAACAAAATTTGTGAAGCCCTCCAAGCATCTAACCACCCACTTGGCCCCATGGATACTACCCTGAGTCATGGCATCAATCAAACCAAGCCACCCCTCATCTTTAGGCATAGTACAAACATCCCAAGATGGCATTGAAAGACCCCCTATGCTTACTTTACTTAGACCATGGGTAAGACAACAAAATCTACTCTATTCATTGAATGAATCTTACCAGGGAACCAACAAGAACCATAAGCATGAAATCCTGAAGAATGCATCCAACAACAATTAGCTTCCAATCAAAAGGGAAGGTCTTTATGATACCAAATGTGTAGTGTGTTCTGAATCCTTTGAAGACACCAATCCCACATGAATACAAGTGACAAAACCAACACCAAATAAGATACCCAAATACCTCACAATGGCACCAGGCCAGATATGAGTATAAAGTGCAAGATTCCAATTTGATAGGGTATTCATCCCAACCCACCAATAGTCCGTCTTGTGGACCCTGACCAAAAAAAACTAGAAGTTGCAAAACAATTGTCCAAGCAAGCAAGGACTCCATCCACCAATCCTTGGTCAACACTCACAAAGGAGAAACATCTACAAAGTGCTTATTAATGATCTCAATATCATTTGAGAGCTGACTACCGCAAAACTGCCCTTTAATACAAGCAAATTCCAACAAGTATCCCAAAGCATTAGTTATCAACACATATAGATAAGGAGCCAAAGGGCAGCCCTTAGAAATGGAACAATGTAGCAAATACACAGAGACAAGGAATTCTTGACTAAGACAAAGGAAAGGGTGTTGGTGAAGAGGCTCTTCACCATAGCCACACAAGGCAGGCCATAAGTAAGGAAAATCAATATCTCTAAAATGAATGACCAACCCACCCGATCATAGGTTTTTTCAGTGCCAATTTTGACAATGAGGAACCAATGGCTAGAATTTTGGGACCACTCCATAGCCTCGCATGCTTAAAGCATGATGTCAAGGATAAAATTTTAAGCCTCAGCACACTCCCAAAAAACCCTCCTGGGTAGGAGCAACCCAAAAGTGCACTTTCAAACTCACTTAAGGGTCGCACCTGCACAAAGCATGTCTTGGGAACAAATCAAGGAGCCACTCCTGCACAATTATGTAGGTGCAAACAACAAGTTTTAGTGAATTCCAACATATTTGTGTGTGTAGTAGCAACTAGAAATGATTTTGACGCATATTTAGAGTATTTTAAGTAGGGGAACCCTCAACTTGACCTCTAACTCACCACATGCTCATCTCAACCATCCATGTGGAAGAAGGTGAGAACCAGCAGATAAGGGAAGATGCCAAAACTCACTCTTAACTTTCCTTAACTAACAGAGTATTCTAAGTGGAGCACCCTAATTGATAAAACACATACTAAATTCTATAACATGAGTCAAACATATTCGCAATGTTCAAGTAGATCTTATCTTATCTTATCTCCCTCCATGTGGAGCACACCATGTAGGAGTAGTGAAGTGCACTAAGAGAAAGAAGTAAAACTATAAATAAAGAGCCAACACTCATCATTAATGCAAATTCATCATTGATGACTAATTGTCACGTCCCCATCCCTCAGACCGGCGAGGAGGACACGAACAACACCAAATACAGCCGGGCAAACCGCCCCATGAACATAATCAAAGAAATCAATGCTGGAATTAAAAATTACAAGCATACACAGATGCAGAATGAATCAACATTCAGCGGAAGCAACACACATACATTTCCAGCATAAACATGTTCATCATAATTCCATATACAATGGATATAAATTGCAGAGATGAATTAGCAGCAGTACTTATCTTTTGATGAAGAATCCCGCAACCAGCTACGTCGCTGCAACGTTCCACCCAACCATAGGCCATCTTGCTCATCAATCCCTCAACAATTCTGCCACCCTCGAGCTGGGCATGATTCCTCAAGGACTAAGGGGCAATTGCAGGCTTACACATAGCCAAGGGGACACCAAATAGCCAAACCAACACCATTGGGTTTATTAGTCCGTCCACAGATCGGCCAAGCCAGCACAGTCCGAAGACCAACCACTGCACACCGCAGCAAAAAAATCCCTTCATAGCCCTATGAAGATAGCAAAGCAACCGGAAATGATCCCCAAACGAAAGGTGAGACACAGCTCCAGCCTACAAGGCAACTCAGAGTTGGTTTTGGCCCTAACATGGCCAAAACAACTCAGCTGCAACCCAAACCAGGGTACCTCAGCATCCACAAACACATAATGAAATGATAATGGCATTCCACGGTTCCAAACAGGGAAAAATCAGCCAACAACATCCTCAATTCCTCCAGGTGACGACTGGCAACTCACACAATCCCAACGAAGGAGAAGAACAACTCCCAGCGTGGACAGAAGAGAACACATCCAACGGATTGGAAATCCCCAGTGGTCCAAAACAAAATTGGACACCACAGCCAACAAAACACATGGGGGAGACAACAGCCCCAAAAAAACAACAGTGAGCACGGCTCACAACATGGGAAAACGACCCAAACAGTCTGTGCGTGAGTGCAACTTGCACCGAACCGCATTACACAGAGAAAACAAATGCACGGCCGCAATTCAGTAAGGAAACTTACACACAGTCCCTGAGTGTGGAAATGGCTCTTGCACCCGAAAATCCTGAGTGACAGCCACGATTTCCTCCTCTCTCAGTGTGAGGAAATCCACACAAAAATTCCTGTGCGTGAGGAAGAACAGACCACGACCTCTGCGCGCAAGCAAGAAAAACAGACCATACTGAAGATGGCGGTGGTGAAGACCAGATGCGTGAGGAGATGAGCCAACCTCCGCGTGAGAGTGAACCCCCAGGGAAGAGTGCGTGAGGGAGAAGAATGGACAGACGTGGGTGGAGTGGGAAGGTGGGCAAAGGACTGACAGTCCTGCCACCCCACTCCCAAAGGCATTAACTGCCTTAACCACTAGCAGCCATTACTCCACAGCTACCCAACAAACATTAAAGAGGTTGACAAGGTTGGATGAGACAACAAGGTAACAAACAACAAAGATGGTGAAACATGGTTTTTTCCCCATAGACCAAGGTTTGACATCCCCCCACCCCTTATCCTTTGGAACCATGCCCTTGTCATTCAACGTTGCACTGCCGTAGCTGGTTGTGGTTTATTTTAATTGATGTGCGTGCTTACATGATGCCAAATTATAACGTGCCAAATAGCACGACATACCATCGGCAACTATCCCTATTGCCGAAACATGAAAAACCAAATCGATGGTGGGGCTTTTGCCTTGAGCTCCTCACCACGATTAATTACAATATATACATCATGCAAACGGGGTCAAAACCGGGGACATTACACTAATCACCAGTCAAACACTCATTATTTCATAACAATCCAATGAGTATTGAGCGGTAGATCTATAAAACACCCCTGTTGAAAATAAAAACTAGAAAAGTAAAAACTGTTAAAGTAATTACAAAAATCCTAATTATCCTCAAAAGAATGATTAAAATGTGCCAATATAAGGGAGAGGCATGCCAAGAAGGTGGGCACTCCACTTTCATGACTCAACTCATGTCAACTTGACATCTAACTCACCACATGCTCATCTAAAGCATCCACATGGAAGAAGCAGATAAGGAAGATGCCAAAACTCACTCTTAAACCTTCCTTAACTAACAAAGTATACGTGGGGCACCCTACTTGAGAAAACAACATACTAAAATTCTATCTTTTCTTGTCTCTCTCTCCATGTGGACCACACGATGTAGGAGTATTGAGGTGCACTAACAGAAAGAATTCAAACTCTAAATAAAGCATGGGAACTCATTACTTGACTACCTATGAAATTTCATGGTGCTTGAACGATGAAATACATAAATATGGGCAACTAATTTTTGGTAAGATTTTCCTATTTTTACATTTCTCTCTATCTTTTTCTATAATGAATATAACCCCATGTTTCCCCATTTTGTGAAATTTTGAAGTTATCATTTCTGAAAGCCATACCCATATCAGAATATCTTGTCATACCTGCACTCATGCATAGTTTCCACTATTTCTTAAAATTCTGGTTTATATTCTACTAGAAGATTGAATATGTATAGATTGATTTACAATAGATACATGGAATTTTCCATCTTACTCTCTTATTTTCCATAATATTTTTTGCATATGCCAGTTACACTAATCAGTGAATAAAATTAACAACAACTTCCACAAAATTGAGAGGATATTTTGCTCCAAAGCTTGATATTTCCCCTCCAGATAGAAACATCAACCAATTAACCCCAAATGCAGCAAACAACATTCATCATATTGCATACACCACAAGACTCATTAGTGTGACCCCCATTAAGCCCCATCAAAGGAAAAATAAAAAACAGGGGGTTATTGTTAACACAAATAATGTTCAAGACAATCTCTGCAATGCCCCACACAGATGGATCAAGCATAAATACCACCATACCATGGATCCACAACTCTTGAAAAAAACAAAAAAAATCTTGCTTCATGTCTCGTCACCTCCAAAAGCATCCTTCTAAGTAGAAGGCTTAAGTTGATCTAATCCAGTAGGCAGAATCATTGTAAACCTTGTGCCCTACTCAAATACAGAATTTTATAGAACATGCCACTGGAGAAAGCAATTACCATGGAAACCACAACAACAAAAAATAGATGGTCGTCTAAGTTATTTACCCTTACCAAAAATAAAACTTAAAAAGGCCTTTTTCTCTACTTCTAAAGACAGTGCATATAATCTTGACAGCAATGAAAATGTTTGATTTGGAGCATAGTTTTCTTGTTCAATAAAATGTGAGGACAACCAATAACACAATCAAATTTGGGGTGCTAATAAATTGAATCTCTTTCTTTGAATATAAGGCTGCAGGAAATACAAGTAAAATATCATTGTAGCATTTGCAGTTCAACTCTCCCCCATCAATATATTGAAACATGAAATACAAAAAAATTATGAGGCCCAGATGAAACATATCATAGCGTGTGGCATTTCCCTTGGAGAACTCATCTTTGTATGGTTATGCAACAGGGCATTATTTAATGAAGGGTAAAATTAAACAGTCTTCACAGGATATTTTATTCTTTGTTTGGTGTTTCAAGAAAAGTTTGTCTCCAATTTGCAAGAGTTGAGTAACATTCGATTTATATTCTTTCATTTTCATCAATTTTTTCCAGGAAATTCCCATTTTACCCTTTTTCTTGTTTTGTCCCTTTTCTCCTTTTTTCCTAAACATTGATATTATCATTGCTCCAAAATTAAAAATATATAGAGCTCTACTCTACAATTTAATGCACATGGAAACCAAATACACACACCTACATTGAGCACCTAGTTGCAACAAAGCATTTTGCATAGTTGAGTGGAACAAGCATTGATTGTCATTTAATGCCTGCAAAACTATAACAAGATGAAAGTCAAAAAATTCCAAATTTGCAATTCTTGTCAATCTAACCAAGATTTGAGTGCCATTTAATGCTAAATAATGGAATGAGATGATAAATCATAAGCTTATAATTTTTCATCTCTTGTCAGTCTAACATATGAAGTATTCAAGCCTTTAACCATGGTTATATATTCATAGCAACAAGGCCTCGTCCACCCATTGTAGATCAAGTTAACTGCATTTCCTATTTGTCCAACTTATGTACCCCAGTAAATAGTTGCAGAGGATTTAGATAAATAACATTAGTGAGTAATCATGTCCAATACAAATAGATAAATACCTTTCCATGTTGGTTGAAAAAATGTTCAACATCTTCAAGTTTCACATCATAGGGTAAAGGAGCTGCAACAATAGTCCTCGAGTCTACTTGTTCTAGAAACACTTCCTCAGGATTTGACAATTTGTTACTACGCCCAACCCTCTTGATCCTTGTTGAGTAAAATATTAATCACACAACCTCACCAAATGTAACTTATTTACCTGTTCTAGAAAAAATAAAATCTAAATTTAACATCTAAACTCTTCTAGTTACAAAACCAGAACAACCAAGATGGACTTAAATAAAAAAATTGAATCAAGGAATGAACACGTCAAGATATGAAGCCAATATTATTTATCCCAACTTTACCAAATTAAACCGATTTTTAATTTTTTATATTTTTCTATTTTTTCCTGATCTAATTCAAACTCTTCACTCTTTTATCTCGTCGATTTTTTGTTGATTTCAGTTCTGGTAAACATTGCAATAAACTGATAATACCTCTCCAGAGACTGTTGTAAGTGTGGCTGGAAGTGTTATTATTTCTCCTTCTAGTATTGTATTGGTCGGGGACAATTTTGAAAGGGAGGATCTAATTTCGGCAGATCTTGGTAAAACTACCTAAAGACACCCTACATGCTAGAATAATATCTTCATAAAAATGTAATATGTTTCAGGTTACTTCCATCTAAGTGGCGTAGAAAGCCATAGAAGTTTGATTTTCATGACCTTTTCAGAGAAATTAGTTCATTGCTTATAAAATGCTCATCGTGACTCATGTATTATAGGAAGTTTTCCATATTGGCATGTTGCTATGGTGATGCCATTATGAGCATGAAAATATAGGACGATATATTAGCTTCTTTATTGTGAATTATTTTTGAGCTGCCTCTGTTTTCTTCACTACAAATTTTGGTGACATTGCGAGAGAAAAATTTGATTTTGATGTGGTTGGGCACTATGCAAGACCTAATGTGTTGAAATTGACAGTAAATGACTATCCATTGAATCCTGTCATATTTTCTTCAGGCGCAACAACATCAGAAAAAATGGACAATGATAATGTATAAATTTAATCTGCAAGCATAGCCCATCTGTTCAAATGCTGACTGGATGGATTTAAGAATTGTCACAATGCTCAACTATGCTACCATGTGGCATGATAAACAAGCTTGAGCGTGACTAGAAAAAAACAAATTTCTATTGAGAAACAGTTATTTTAAGTATCCAGAATGTAGAACTGCAAAGACCTTATTTATGTAAAAATTTAACTTTGTATATAATGAGGGCATCATGTAATCTAGGTGTCCACGTTAAAGGGAGTTATGCAATCTAGTCTAAACCATGAATGATAAGGAGGCCACATTTTGAATTTAGCCATCAATTTGAGTACGAAACTAAGAAAAGTGAACACCATGCCCATGGATTTGGTTCCTGTGGAAATGTTGTGTAGTTTATCTAAAGGGAAAACCATGCAAACCCCATTGCCGAAGAGGATTGATTGACATCAATGGAAGAGGATTGATATATATCTAGGCTTTGCATAGACTATATTTTACATTTTAAGGTACACATCACCCACCAAAGTATGAAAGAAAAACCTTGTTTTATATTGGATCTTTCTTAGTTAAAATTACAGCTTTATCCAACAATGTATTTGTTCCACTCGAGCCTCTATATTGACCATCATCTATTGAAAGGATACTTTACATGGAACAAACCTCAAAATCAATAGAATTACAAAAAAAATAACATTGCTTATTCAGTAGTTGCTATGAAATACACCGAATACAATACTTGAGTCAATTTCATAGAACAAATAGTGTGTCAATTTCATAGTCATAGCAGATGCAACAATTTTCTCCATCCACTTTTTTTGAAGTTGGTATTTGTCTATCCAATTTTGATTTTGATTTGATATTTTCTACAAAGGACTTCAGTTCAACCATCCTTTCCAAAGAAGAATCATCGTTGAAACAATGACTTAAAGGAACAAAGCAGGGCGTTTGAATTGTAAAAGCCTTAAGAACATTCTAATTCTTTGAAAACAACTATCTAATTGGGATAGGGAAAAGTGACTTCAAAATTTTGGCAGATGGATGCAGAGGAGGACCGTCTTCCAACATCCTATTTTAGTATCACTCGGCCATGTCAGTCCTCCCATTCCTTATCAAAGCACTAAAGAAATTATTGTATGCCAATATAGTGTGCTTCATGCATAATTCCTTGATTTTATGAAAGATCTTAACAGACTCCATTACAATCTGCATCTTGCCATAGCTCTTGACTAGTTTATTGAAGACATCATCATTCCACTAGACTCATTTTTTGGGCATTTCAGACACGAGGGTCCTTCCAGCATTGAGTTTCTTCACCCGGCCGAGGATTTATGTAAAGATCATGCCACTTAGGATTTGATCATATTATATTTATGACATAAAAATATGATTATTTTAAATCATACCATTCACATTAACCCCATCTTTGAACAACTTTTCATCCAATTCTAGCCAAACAACTGACTGGAATCACATTTATGCTATATTGTTTCCTTCTCTGGGCAGCTTTTAACCAAACTCTACCCAAAAATCACACTTTTGTTGTAGTGTTTCATCAATAAAGGAACTCTATCCAGGATTTGGCCCTCCCTCAATCAACCAAAACCTTAAAAATCAAAAGAAAAAAAATGAGTAAATCTGCTAAATTCTTGTATAGCTAATTAAAACTAAGGTGTTTTCAATGCCCTAAGGCCGTTGCTACTACCAAAAAAATATGTTTACATTATCTGAATCAAGAACCCATATTTTTTTTTGTTTAGATTTGTTTTTAAGATAGATTCATCTTATGTTTAGGCTAATTAATCCACCCATGGTTGATTTACATCCAAGTTTTGTGCTTTTTAATATTGTTATTTGGGTATGGCTAACAGTCTTAACGATTAATTGGGTGTGTTGACTTTTTATCAGGATATATTCAAATCTATCCTTCTTGAGCACGACAAAGAGTCTAACACTATGCTTAAAGAGCAGATTCAAGATCTTCCAGAAGCAATCTCTGATTTCTTGGACCAATAGAATTTTAGAATCTTGTGTATTAATTATCACAGCCAAGTTAAAGTGGAACGAGAAATTTGTGAGAAACTCATCAAGTTGACACTGATGGTACAGGTTTCTATGGACGAGCAAAGTCAACTCACCGACAAAGAGTAGAAAATAATTTAGTATGTTTGAATCCAGTTTTCTCAGCCCATTTGAAAAACAAATAGGCATGTTTTGTAGTTTCTACTTTACCTAAGACCTTCATCACTATGTCATGGTTTAATGTTGGGACTGCAAGATTCATGCTATGTTCTAATGTAAGGTTCCAATGCCTACTATCCATGATTTGACAGAGATTAGCAATTGGGTCTATATGGTATTTGGACTTACTTTTTTTTACTTTGGGTTTCACGGTGCCCTTGGTCACTTGAGCAACTTCTTCTTCTCTTTCCATATCACCAACACCTATTGGATTTTCTAAGCGTAGGGTATCCTCTATCATATGTTCTTCTCCTGGATCAACACTAATTACTGATGTCATAGAACGAAGGAATGTGCGTCCACATTTGCGAGATATCCTCCCTGTGGGAATAATCCTGTGAGGGACATTCACAATCCTTGACGATAACATGTCGAACAATGGTGTTATGGCCCAAACTCCTAGCAAATTTGGAGATTGAAGCCATTTCCAGGTCTCTACTAGATGATAAAGAGTTGGATGATTTGGAGATTGAATCCATTTCCAGGGATCGACTAGATGATAAAAAGTTGCCAACAAAGGGGGAATTTTGTTATCAAACTGATCCATGTTACCCGCCAAAATAACTTGCTTCAATCACAGCTTGAGTCAATGTGACCATGAAATGGATATCGATTGAGGATTGATTTAACCTCATACCCGCCAAAATAACTTGCTTCAGCAATGTCTTGAGCCAATGTGACCACGAAATGGATATTTATTCACTTTAAACATGACCTCATTGAAGAATAAAAAAATGACAATGCAAAATAGGTGCATATCCAATGGTGGTGGATTATCTACCTTGTTTGGTGGATTTTCTAGTTTGAGAGATAACACAATATAGGCTAGACAATTTCTTACTTAAACTAATGAATTTTGCATGTACACTTTGAATTAGGATATATGGAAGATTTAATAAATCTTGTGTAAATGAATGGAATGCTACAAGTAATGTCAAACCATATGGTGTAAATATTTTTCAATAAACTATATAAAACTCACTTTCAAATTAAATAAACAAAGACTGCACATTTAGGTTATAATTGGTCCCACTTAATTCTATGGCCCAATGGTTGTGAGACTAACATAAATTGAAGACATCAAATATATGATGTATATTTAACATGTTCACTATCTTTGTAGGATATCTTATGGTGACAGTAATGATGATGTGCCAAATGATTGATGAACCCAAAATTAATGTGCTCATTGTCCAAAATACAAAAAACATTTAAGGTTAGTATCTACAAATTGATTTTATATATTTGAGGTTAGTATCTACAATTTATTTATATATTAGCATATTGTATATTATATATTAATGATATATATTATAATACAATAAATCAACTCCCCTGATGGGGTGACAAAACGACAAAACAAGCATATCAATGGTGACAGGATGAGAATTTATACTAGGACAAGGAAGGAGGTGCATGGAAATTTAATAGACCTCATATCTGAATTCTTGAACTTGCTAGGATAGCGTGAACATTTAATGTGATTTATGGAGACTGAACCCGAAGCAATCATGGTAGCAGCAACACCGCCGCCTTCAATTTCTAGGCATTAGAGTCATTCTAGTTTCATCTGTAGAGAGAGGAGGGTATACTTGGGGATTGAGCATGGAGATTGCATAATTCGAAACAAGATTTATCAATGCATTGATGTTGTAGACATGGTAAGGGAGCACTAGGGTTCTTTGTTTTGCTTTAAAAAAAAGGCCATTGGATTTTTCTGCAAAGAGGTACTTAGGGAAAATTTTGGACATTCTAAACATAGTCATGATGAGAAGACTAGCAAAGAGGTAAAACCGATGAATTAACAAAGGAATCAAACTTGGTAAATTTCAATAATAATACATAGAAGACTCTTGCATGTTTAAACTTCAACCGACTATCGAAAGGGTCAAACGAAGACAGTTTTTGTCAAATGAGATATGAACATAGCCAGTGTGATGAGCTAAATGCAATGGTATAAAAAACAAGACATGACCATTCACAGAGCGGGAAATGACGAATTTCTGAAACTCGACTTGGCCTCTAGTACATTAAATGTCTTGAAAGAAGAAATTGTACTTGTCAAGTGACACAGGGGGTCATTCATGAATCAATCTCCATGAGAATTAGTACAATTTTACTGAATTTTTACACTGCAGATGGATTCAGGGACCCCTTGAATCTATTTGTAGTGTTAAAATTCACTAAAATGTACAAATTCATTGTCAATATTGTAATTTTATATTTTCGGGGTGCACATGAACATCTAAATCACATCGCCTGCAATAATCCACAAAACCCTAACACTATCCCCACCTGGAAAAAACACTAAATATTCCTAACCCCACAAATTCCATTTTGATTCAGAATTGTTAACCTACACATGGTCGGAGATAGAAGGTAGACAATTTACAAAATTACTAAATTGCAACACTTCATTGTCATAATTGCATTTTCCAATATTGTAGGAGTGACACAATTAAAAATCACTAACATAAATGACTAATTAATATTCTTCTAGCTAGTCATTTTTTTATGCCGTGACTAAATTGGTTGTTTATATTAGCCATTTTTAACTCTGTCAAGGTGACCCAATATAGCCAGAAAAAATGTGTAGATAAGAAAAGAGTGCATATGGAATTCAGTGTTGGACATCATGTTTACCTATGAGTGAAGCCAAGGAAAAGTTATTTGAATATTGCAAGTCATGCCAAATTGTCACCAAGATTGTGTGGGCCATTTGAAGTGCTTTAGTGGGCATGGCGAGATGAATATAGAATTACATTGTTTTCTAATACTAGAGCTCATAATGTTTTCCATGTTTTTTTATTAAGAAATATATACATGATCATAACCATGTGATTCAAGTGGAACTTGAGGGATATTTATAAACATAGCCATTGTGCATCCTAGACATGAAAGGAACATTGCTCTGGAACCGAGCCATCATACTAGTAAAGGTGCAGTGGAAGAACTTTGGTATCAATGAGGATACAAGGGAGATGAAGGATTTCATGAGAGAGACATATCCATTTTTGTTATTATTTTAAGCAAACACCAAGTAAAATATCATTACAATGGGTAGGTATCTATAGTACCCACATATTCGACACTTGGAATGTATTAAATCAGATTATGTAAAATGATGTATATTTTCTAGTGTTAAATCCTAATGTAGACCTCAAGGCCAAGACTTGACTATTGAATGGATAGGCATGTATAATGTAAATGTTTCTATATGGGCCATGTGGTTAATTTTTCATGATGACTCAAAATCTATGTAAATATTATTCTCGAAAATAATAAAATGGTCTAACATGGTTGTGTAAAGAGCACTAGAGGGGCTATACTTCCACAATATGGGAAGAGGAAAGGGGGCCTAAGTGAGATTAAATCATATTTTACCAAGTGTTAGACTTAGAACTCATTCATTTTATTCCATTTGTATTAATGATCCGTTTACTGTGTTTTGACTTATTCATTCCAATTATTCAATGCATGTGTGAGGCTAGTGGGAAAAGTATTTTCATGTAGTTATGGAAGAATGTTATGAATACAATTGTGAGGGTCCTTTTTATATGGCCAAAGGTAAAGTTAGTTGTATTTTTACTAATCCTCACATCTCCATTGGAATATATCACCCATTTTCCATGATAAATTTGTACACTGTGTAGCGTTCATGTTGTTTTTCTTTGTTGTCAAACACCATAGTGTGCAAATAACTAGAAATTAGCATTGTGAAGAGGATTTTGAAGACATTAGAATGAATAAGATGGTTGTAGATGAGCATAAAGTATCAGAAATATAGGAATATTTACTCGTTGTTTATTTTCTACTCCAAGATACTAGAGAATTTCCACACACTTTATTCTCTAGATGATAATTTGGGAAAAATGGGTTAAGCATATTTTCTTTTTGAAATCGGGATGAGAACACTATTTCCAATAATAGACAAGGCTCACAATGCAATTCACATATATGAATCATTAGGTATTAGTCCCATTTTTAATAATGTTAATTTTTAGAGTATGGTTATTAATCTAATAACATGCATATTCATGAAATTTAAGTCATCCTAAGAATGCAATATGGTTAGCAATGTCTAGTTGCATATGAATAACCTACTCTCATGACTAACTTTATCTAGTTATTTATATGCAATCGATTAAGATGGTAAACCTTACTCCTCGTTAATTATTCCTCTTTGCATAAAAAATATGCAATATAACCACATAAAGAGTATAAAAATAGTTTCCATGACCATGTTCACATCTACAAGTATGTGCATTAGCTGTAATGATTAACTTACTATCAATACATAAAATCATGGAAGCTAGCAGACACAAAACATATTAAAGATCAAGTTCTATTTACCTATCTTCATGTGGCAAGGAGAATGCCAAGCTAATGTCCTGGCCATACACAAAATATATATGAAATAGCACTATCTCACAAAATATATGTAACTAAATATATCTTCTAAATATATACACAAACTCCCCATGGGTTCCCTTATCTACTCTCATATCAACTTTGTTGGCTCAGCTTCACCATGTTTTAGTTTCCTTTATTGATTTTTATAATGGGGAGGCTTGAACCCTTTATTTCTTTGATCAAACTTCTCCCTCTTATTTTCCTTCCATTCCTTATGGAATCTTGGATTCTTATTGTTATGACCATAACATTATTTATATTTCAGGATGATATCATCTATAATTTTGGGTTTATCAAACTCAATTATATATTTATAAGATTAAGGTAATCCACTTAGAAAACATTTGATTTTTACATTTTCATATATCATGTACTTAAAATACTTTAGCAGCTTTGCATATGCATCCATGGTCATTTTTTCCAATTTTAACTCATAGATTTTGTTTTCCATCATTTATATGTCAAAGAGGCACATGTTTAAAGTAATTTTTGAACTACTTCCAAACAATATTTCTCTCACTGATCTTTTTAACTTGATTGAGATGCTAACACTAATTTGATAATCTTCAATTTTAAATTAAATATGAACACTCTCGCCTCCATGTTCTAAGAATAATCATGGACTTGAAAATATTTCCTCATACCAAGAGTCCAAACCTTAGTTTCTTATCCAATTTTACTTCAATATAGGGGTGTTTTCCTTTCAAAAGTATATATGTGAAGTGTCTCTAAAACTTGGATTATTTCTCTTATTCTTATAAGAAAAAGACCTTGAATTATTGATTGAGTTCTCAAAATAAATGAACCACTGGTAGAGAGTTGTATTGGTGTATATGTCCTATCTATGGGGGTTCTTCTCATACTATGGAACCTCTTGTGAGATTGATCCTTGAAGCTATTTCCACTCCTACCATCATTGTTTTAGTTTTATCCATAATGCATTCTCCAAGTTGTGTTCCTATCATGATTTGAAGAATGCCTGAATTTAATTAGTTCTATTATTCTTGAGATTTGATGATCCTTTCACTATCTGCTCTACAACTTTGTAGCTACATTCTTAGAATTCTCATAGTCTCTACAATATCTGGAGGATTCACTTGATTCCTACACCCATCACACAATTTCTATGCATTTCTAACATGTATATTTTCTCTCGTGGAATTTATATCATATTCATAAGGGTAATGTGCATCATTCATGATTATAGTCTTTTCAAATTTGATATTTATGTGGTGGTTACAATCTTCTTGGTTCAACCAAGCCCAAGGATTTTCTAATTCAACTATCTATAACTATGGCCTTTAATTGTCCTTAATATGGAACTATATCTATAAAGGTGTTCATATAATTGCACTTGCTAGATACATTAAACCCTCAAAATAGCAAAGAATTTTTTCTTGACGCATTCTAGAAACTTCCCATATTGACAAAAGATATTTTCTAAATCAATGCTATATGCTCTTTTCTATGGACTTATGGAAATATTTGAAGTACTACTTCATAATCTAATTATTTATTTTCATCCTTCCATTGATTATATTTTCAACGACTATGACCACACTCAATTTTTAGCTTGGAGCTTAAAATTATATCCCTCCAAAGTTACAATTTTTTTCTCAACCAACATTCTTCTATAAGTGCATTTAGTCTCAAAGAACAAATTCTACCACTTCTAAAAGAAAATCTAGGGATAACCAAGAAATATTTTGTACTAGGCATAGATTACAATGTTGAGTACTCATCAATGTTTAGATTATTTATCCGATCTTACAATCACTTTCTATAATAATATGGAATTGACAAATTTTAACTCTTTTCACTTTTCCAAGTATATAATATTTTCCAAACACTACTACCTTTCAAATAGAGAGCAACTAGAATATTTCCAATTAAACAAAGTTGTTTATATCACTAAGAAAGTGAAATGTCAAGTAAGAAAAGATTTCTAGTTTTGAATTCTTGAGTCAGTTTTCATCCTTGTGAATTTTTCAAAATGGCTAAAAAGTCTCCCAAAATAATGGATTTTATGGAAAAAATTTGGGAAAATTCTATCCTTTGGGATCATTTTTTATTCTTTTTTCCAAAAAAAAAAAATCATCAATTCCATTTGTTTAGTGATTCACCCTAATTCCATAAAAGATAAAAATAGTATACCTTAAACATCACCAACATTTTCAAAAACTATATAAAGTCCTAAAAAAATTGAATATTTTTTACAAAAATATCGTCAAACATTTTATGATTGAAAACTGAATTAGTAAGATTCGTTAAAGTTTGTACATTTTAAGAAAATTATGAATCCTTAAAATGTTTCCTAATAATGTGTGCTATGTTCCTACACCTGCATTCCAGAAACTTTAGAATTTGAACAAAATGCTCCATTAAATTTATTTATTTCGTATCATAATATGTTCCATAAAAATTTCATCATCGATAAAGCTTACAGCAATGTGTACGATCATGATCTTCAAAAACCACTAATTGTCAATTTCTAGAAATTTTGAGTAGAATCATACCACACTATTATTTATTATTTTTGTAGTCCTAGGCACCATGGTCTTACCCCTAGATTTTCATTCAATTCTAGCTTAATCTTCTCCTATTATAGGCAAAAAAAATGGATCTATACATTTTTAAAATATTTTTCTATATGTTATGTGGAAATTGGGTGACATGAATGACACATGGGGTGAGGATGTGGCACTAGTGTCCATCTATATTCTATGTGGCATCCCTTGGTCCTATCATACTTTTCCTTTGATACAGTATCCATGTCATCATGATCCTTGGATATTCCTCTATCTCATGGCATTTAACGCTAGCGAAAATTAATCCCTTGAGCAACTCTCAATCGTTGGTCTAACAAGCGATGTTGATTTGAACTATTCATTGTTTCTTAAACCTCCAATCTCAATGATGATATTTAATTCATTGATCTCCATTCCACAAAATGATGTAGGTTGTTTATGGTGCTTATCTCATGAAACCTCCTATATTCTAGACTCCCCCATGATGGCTAATCAACTAATATTGTTTCGAACAATGTGACAAGATATAGGTCATTTATGACTCATGTACATTTTCAAGACCTTGATGAGATGTGGATTGTATTTCTAATCACCCAATAGGATCTTCACTATTCGCACTGCCCCCATTTTCCTTCTCTTTCCACCCAAACCAATAAGTGTGAGGATTTATGGGTTGTTGATCTCAAGGGCCCAATTCGTTTTGGACCATTTATGGAGTTTCTTAAACTTTGAAACACCAATGAAATATAATATTATGGTAAAAATAACCACCTATCTAAAAATGTGAATCTAACCTCCACCATTTGTGGCATACTTGTAGCTCAAAAACATAAAATCAATTTACACCATGGGATCTTGTGGGTTAACTCTCATCCCTGGATCATCCTTTGACCCATAAACAAAACTATGACCCCACAATTTGGAATTTAAACTTCTATCAGTTAAAAAACTTTATCATTCCTACAAATTTTTACAAACTAGAATTTTCACCATGGAGATAAACTTGTCATCCCTGCTTGTAACTAACCTTTCTCCCAAACCAAGCTCACATACTTTTTCTAGAACACCATTTGGACTCCTATCATGAAATTTTTCTAATTTTATTTCATAAACATCTTGTCAAACACTTGTATGCAACTCGTATTTCTTCATGTAGACTCTAATTCCAGCCAATATAGCCCCAATGTTGTAACCAAGGGCCTTGTTACCATAATATAGTATCCCCATCTATCAGGCCAACCACGGGATGAGTAGCTACATATATTATCTCTCAATTTTCATCCTATAATGGCCAATATTCAAAATCACATCTAATTGAGCCTCCCATGAGTGCCATAATTTTAAGAAAAATCATGTTCAAGTGAGGAGATTAAAATTCAATGAAACAAAAACTACATTCACACACATCATGTATAATACATTGATTTCATACTAGAAAACAAGCATAGATGTTGCATATCTAGAGATAACAATAAAACCACCTATTTCTTAAATGAAAAAGTCTAAGAAACTAGCTATGTAAGATCCAATTTCCACCCAACCATAGGTTCCTACTATAGATATTGTTGTAATCTCACAGATCACATAAGGTTACCAATAATACACACTAAAATATACATATAAAACAGAGACAAGAGATAAGAACAAAACAAGTGAATTAACAGATTATATTACATGAATGAGTCCATACAACACAGAGAACTGAACTGAGTTCTCATTTGGCTCAACAGCCTAATATATATGATTACAAAACAGTTACAAAATAACTACCTGTCGGTTCGGTGAACCGACGCAACCTTAGGTGGCCGACCTAATCTCTAGTTTAGTTGGCTGACCGACTTAGTCGGCTGATCGACTTAGTCGGCTCATCGAATTAGTCGGCTCATCGACTAAGTCGGTTGTCCTTCAAGTCGACTTATCGACTTGCTCCTTCTACATCTCCCCCACGAACAAAACATTTCTTTGTCCCGAAGAAACAGGGAGGTACAAAATTCTTCCTGGCTGGTCTCAATAGTTATTGTGGTGGGTTGTGAAGTCTGATGGTCGGTATTTTCTATACACAAACTTATACAATGGCTGGGGTTGTTACTGCAAGGTGATGTTGGAAATGTGTCCAACTCTGCAAAATTTTCTGGATGTCAATGGTGAGTTTGGTCAAGCCTGATAAGATCGACATCTTCTCTGAAATGGAGACTTCAACTATCCTCTCCATGTCGAGACCCATAAACTAGTCCTTCTCCTCTGTAGTTTCGATAAGTCATTTCATCTATGGGTAGATGATGTCGACTTTCTCCAAGTTAGGGAGAGCTTGTTGCACCCACTGATGTGCTTCCCTTTCTAGTCTCTGCAGTTTGGCTATTTCAAGCACTATTTGTTCTTCTATTGTCGTTCTGAGTGCTTCCTCAGTGGTTTTCCTACTTTCTAATGCTTGAATCCCTTGGCGAGTCTGCCAAGTCTGCTGATATACTTGCCCATAGTAATTAGGCCAGTCTCTCAGTATTTCTTCAATTACGATAGACTCCTCCATGTGATCTTGCAACACTTTGTAAGCTTCCGTGAAGGTAGTGTGCTGTGCCCTTAGGAGTCTGGCAGTTTCCTCTTTTTGTTCCTCCTTTATTTCCTGAAGCTATGTTTTGAGGGCCGACACCATGCTCTCAAATAGCTAATATGCCCTTTTGAGCGGTTTGTCTGTGTCAACATCTATGGGGCCAGGCATGATGGACTGGGCCAGATTCCTACATTTGTGGAGGAACTCGACCTGTTCTACGTTCTGGTAGTCAATTTCCTTACGTCTTTGCTCACTTCTCGTCTTTGCTTCGCCTGCTAGGGTCTTCAAAAGTTGTCCTAGCTCTAGGTCGGTTAGTGAAGTTGCATCCTTTAATTTGATGTGGACCCTTGATGGCTGTCAATGATGCTCCTTCTTCTGTTTCTCCTTCCTCTTCTTATGCTTTTCTTTTTCTACTTGTGTCAGCACCTGTGTACCTGCAACAGTCAAGTCAGGATTTTTGGTTTGTGGAATAGTGGCTGATGGTTTCTTTGGTTGGGGTGGTGGGATGACTACCACTTCTGGTTGTTTGGATGCAGATGGTTCTGGTGGGCCTTGCTCTGAGTCGGGTGGTGGTGGTGGTGGTGATGGAGTTGGTGAACGGTCGAGGGTGATTGGTTTGGGGGAAGTGTGGTTGAGTGGTGGATTGTCGGGTCGGGGAGGTGAGTCTAAGTCGGAGAACATTTGGTTAATTTCTCGAGCTATGTCCTCCTCATTCTCTTTGCCTCCAGTCGGGGCAGTGGCTGGTGGGTCGGCTTGAGGTATGGTCAGTGTGATAGTTGAGGTCCAGCGTGCAATCACTTCTACTTCCTTGTCGGGATTTCTCTCAAAAGTTGACGTGATGGTTGCAAAGGTTCTGGACTGGTCTTTGTGTCCTGGTTGGTATCCACCGACCGTGAAGAGAGGTGATTTTGTAGATATCTTTTGGGCCGACATAAATAGCTCAGGCAATTTCTCAATGAATGCCTGCAAATCTCTGTCTTTGTTGAATTTTTCCTTGACTGCTTCAGACATCGCACTTTTGCACAAGTCTAGGGGGCTTACTGAATGCTTTTTTGGTACTTGCTCCTCGGTTATTTTTGTCGGTGATGGGGGTGGAGGCATAGATACCAGATCGACAATGTTTTCGGGCATCATCGTATGGGTGGTCTTAGCTTTCTTTGGTCGATCTGCGAGGGCTCCTGCGTCGATGAATCTTTGGAACTGGGTTTCAATTGGTATTTAATTTTCTGTGGCATCCTCTATTATGTCGTGGGCCATGGCTACCAGTTCCTCCTCATTTTCTGATGAGTCTGTAAGGATAAGCTTGCGCTTACCTTTTCCTTGTTGTTTTTATTGTGTCTTGAGCTTCTTCCGGGCCACTGCTATCTCTTTTGATAATTTTATAATGATACGTTTTGTGATAGCATACTCTAGGTTTTCAGGCTCTGTCTCTCCCCTTGGCTCCTGGGTCGGGACGAGACTTTCTGCAGTCGGAGGATTTACCTGCTGCTTTGGTTGTGGCTCTACAGTCTAGGGTTCTTCCCTCTTTGTGGTCGGAGGTTTGATGGTTATTTGAAGTCGGCCGATGTGTTTGACCGGTGTCTCCTCCGACACAAAGGTGCTGATATAGAGGTTGAGCTCATAGTCTTTCTCTTTTTCCTGGTCTGTGAGTAGCTCCTTGATCAAAAAGTCGATCTTCTTTGCTGCTGCTGGTACTGGTATTTTGGTTTTGTCTTGTCGAGACAGCTCCCGAAATATCTGGTCGACTGATGGGTAGTAGTCGAGGGCTTTAGAATTTGAGTCATCGCCCTGCATGTACCACACTGAGGTATGGTCGAGTTCGAGCTGGATGTGGGAGTTGGTCGATAGACTTCTTCGGATGTTTTGAGGCACTCTCCATCTAGTCGTGTGGACTTTGAGCTGTTGAAGCCCATTCTCCAACAGTATTTTCCCGTGCTCAAGCTCTTGCAAGGTTCCTCTCTGGGAGAATGGTTTAAATCTCCACATGTGGAACCTCGACGGTTCCTGAAAGACTAGACTCTCCTTTGGGCAGATATGGTACATGACTATCCATAAGATTAGGGAGGGGAACTTGATGATTCCCCCCGTTTCTTGTCATCTTTCACAGATGGTCTTGATCATGTTGACGACATATTCATCCCATCTGTATATTCTTCCATCTGTCACAATGGTGTCGACAGCTTCTAGCATGTCCAATTTAAGGTCGTTGCCTCGACCTGACAAAGTGAGTGTTATTGCAATTATTTTGGCCACAATCTGTGGCATTCGGGTTGTGATTTAGCTAATCATCAACCCCTTGGATTTTTTACCCAAAGATGACCCAATGAGCTCTTCGACTAGTCCTTCTTTGATACCGACTAGTACTGGGTTTCCTTCATTGGAGAGATCGGTCAGCTTGGAGATGACTTCTCCAGAGATGTCGACCGGTTGGTCGAAGTAGAACCGGCCATTGTGGTACCGGCTGATGATGAATTTTACAGCAGTTTCCTTCGTGCCACCAAAGATGGCCATGAGTGGTGCATTGACGTAGCTAAATATAGTGCTGTGTTTTATTTTCTCTACGGCTTGAGTGGCCTTTTTGTTGAAATAGGCCCATTCTTGCATCTCGGCCCATTTTTTTTGCCACGAACCTTCCTGTACCTTGGCATTCTTAATGTTTTTCAACCTGTGAACTAAAGGTGTATCCACAGCCTGTAGTTCCTTGGCTTTGGTCGAGGCTCTAGTTTGTTTGGGGGCCATTGTGTCGGTTTGGTGGTCGATTTCACTAAGAGGTTCTAGGCGTTTAGTCAACTGGATGCTCTGATGCTCTCTCTGTATGGATTGGGGTGAATGATCCTTCGGTGATCCAGTATTTATAGGTAATGATGTGGATGTGTGCATTGATGGGTGTATTAATGGCGAACGTGATGTTCCAACTGAAATACTTGAGTGTGGGTTAATGGCGAATTGCTTTCGGTGCTCGATGTCATGAATACGCGATGGGACTATCAAGGTCGTCGATCGATGTCGGTTATGAGAATGGTCGATGGAAGTGGTCGGTCGATGAAAATGGTCGATGGTGTTATGTCGATGGGCATGATGTCAGTTGTCGAAATGGTAATTTCCTATCATAGCTTTCTATATGTACGATATTTTTGGATTTTGAATTTTTAAGTTTTTATGGCTTTTGGTTGACGATTAGGGTCGTTATATGATTTTCTTTTTTCTTTTTTTTTAGCGTTTTAGTTGGACTCCATTAACGAGCTTCTAAAATACTATGCCTTGTAATGTCCTTAGTTGGACTGATCCATTGGTATGTATCTCTTCGACAATGTAAGGTCCCATCCATTCTGTTTGGAGCTTTTTAGGTTTGCCTTTTACCCGACTATTGTATAGTAAAGTAAGGTCTCCGACCGACAAGTTTTTTTTTTGATGTTTCGGTCGTGCCATGCTTTTTATTTTTGTTTCTGGATTTCTTGATGTTGTATTGCCATTAGTCGGTGCTCTTCAAGTTTGCTTAGTTGCAATAGTCAGTCCTTTCTTCCTTGTTCGACATCGACATGTAGTATTTCTGTGATGATAGGTGTCTGTTGTCGGAAGTGTAGTGGAACTACTGCTTCTTGTCCATAGACTAGTCGAAAAGGATTTTGGTCGGTCGATCATTTATATGATGTTCTGTATGCCCATAATACTACAGGTATTTTCTCATCCCAGTCATCCTTATTGGCATTACATATTTTGGTTAGTCCTCTTGTTAATGTCTTATCAAATGCTTCAATTGCTCCATTTGACTGAGGATGGTATGTTGTGCTCCGATGATGGTCGATTTGGAACTGGTCGATTAGGATTTTGATAGTTCTGTTGATGAAGTGTGTTCCCTGGTCGCTAATTAGAGTTAGTGGACATCCAAATCTAGTGATGATATTCTCATAGATAAACTTAGCATCTATCTCGCTAGAACATGTGTTGACTGGTTCAGCGTCTTCCCATTTAGTTACATATTCGACTGCAGTTATGATATACCTTGCACCTGTCCTTTTTGTTGGTATAGGAAATGGTCCTATGAATTCTATGGCCCAGATTTCGAATGTCAAACTTGGGTTTAATGAAATCAAAGGCATTTCTGTGCTAGGTAGGGATCGACCTAGCCGTTGACATCTGTCACATTGACTGACAAAAATTTTGCAATCTCTATGGAGTGTCAGCCACCATAACCCTGACTGTTGGATTTTCTTTGCAGTTGTGTCTACCTGAAAATGTCCTCCTGCAGGTCCATAGTGTGCTTCATGCATAATGTTGTCTCGTTCATTTTCTAGTACACACCTTCTGAGGATGTCATCTAATCCCATTTTGTATAAAAATCCATTTATAAGACTATAGGGTGCAACCTTCATAGCTAAGATCTGCTTTTTCTTTGTACTCATTCCTTCTGGTGCATGTCCATCTTCCAAGAACTGAGTTATTTCTTCTAGTTCTACTGGGACTACTTATATCTGAAATAAATGTGCATCAGGTAATTCATCGTCGACTCCTGTCAGTTCTTCTCCTATGTCGATTCGAGATAAATGGTCGGGCCTGACATTTAACTTGCCTTGTCGGACAACGACTTCGAACTCGAATTCTTGGAAGAGAAGTAGCCATCGACAAATCCTTCCATGATGTAGTAGTTTATTGACAAGGTACTTCAGGGCCTAATGGTCTGTATAGAATATAAATGGGTTAGCTAAGAGATAATGTCGATATTTTTGTAGTGCAAAGACTATTTCTAGTGCTTCTCTTTCTGTTGTCGAATAGTTTCTCTCAGCCTTGTTTAATTTTCTGCTACTGTAAACTATAGGATAATCCATTCCATCATCTTCTGGTTGAGTTAATATTGTGCCTATTGCTAGGCCTGATGCATCAATATGAACATGGAATTTGATCAACCAGTTCGGAAACTTTAGGATTGGTGCTTCCACTAATTTTCTTTTTAATTTTTCAAATGATATGTGGCACTCCTCTGTCTAGTTGAACTCTTGATCTTCCCTTAATAGTTCTTCAAGTGGATAGGTCATATCTGAATAATACCTTATGAATTTTCTGTAATAGCCTGTGTGGCCAAGTAACACCCTGACTTGTTTTGGGTTTACTGGTGGTTTTAGGTCGAGGATAATTTTGATCTTTGCAAAGTCAACCTTAATACCTTCCTTATAGACAATGTGCCCCAATAATATCCCTATGGGGGTCACAAATATGCATTTCTTGATGTTTAGGGAGAGTTGAATTTGTCGACATATTTCCAACATAAGTCTGAGCCATTTGCAATGATCCTTTAACATGGAGTATATTGTCCAATCATCGAAGTATACTGCCATGGTCTTGTAAATATATTTTTGAAATGTTTTGACAACAATTCTAAAAAATACTGTAGGTGCATTTTTTAATCCAAAAGGCATAACCTTGTAAGCAAATGAACCAAATTCACACACAAAGGTTGTCTTCTTCTGGTCTTCTTTAGCTATTGGCACTTGGTTATAACCTGAGAATCCATCTATAAATGAGTAGCATTCATGTCCTGCAACCTCATTCAAGATTTCATCTACATAAGGGGTTGGAAATGGGTCTGTCAGTGTTACTTTGTTTACTTCCCTGAAGTCGACACAAACTCTTTGTCTGGTCGGATCATGTTTCTTAGGTTGTACAACCATTGGACTTGCCCATTCTGATTGGTCGATAGGATAGATGATGCCTGCTGCCAGCATGTTATCAATTTCCTTTTTGACTATCGCTGTTATTTGTGAGCTAGTTTATAAGGCCTTTTCTTCACAGGTCGAACATCATGTTTAGTATCAATCTTCATTTCTCCCGTTTCGTGGACTAAGCCTTTGAGGTCTTTATAATATCGAGCAAATACATCTTGGAACTCCTTTAATAAGTTCACTATCTCTGTGGTCTGTTCTTCACTCCAGTAGTCACGAATCATTGCCATTTTTGGTCGATCATCATTTGAGATGTTGAATTCTTTAGTTTTGACTTTAGCATCTAGCCATTCTGGTGCTTTGGCTTCATTGATAGGTCGACTTCCTTCCTTAAACTATGAGAATGTGGCAGGGAAGTCGGCTGCAGTCATTCTGTCGGTATGTTGTTTATCGGTTGTTTCTACTTTCAGGATTGTACAAATAGGTTTGGTCATTTCGACATGGTTGGATTTCCATCTAAAGCTTTTTCCTTCTGTGTTTTCGTTTTCTAACTGTAGTCTTGTCGACTGTGGTTTTGTCCTTGTTTGTATATTGTTACATTTCATTGTCTGTCGGTTAGCCTTTAAGGGTTTGTTTTTGGTCGGCTAGATAAATTCTTTAATCTGTTTTGTTGTTTCAACCAAGTTTTCATTTTGAGCTATAAAGTTGAAATATTTAATGAAATTTTCCCTGAGTTCATGCCATAAGAAGGTTTCACCTCTAGCTTCTTTTATCTTATACCATTTGTTTGGTAAGTCGACGAGGGTTGATGGGAACAAGTGTGGCCATGCTCGTTCATCCTTGTATCCAAGTCTTCTCCATTCTTTTTCACGGGTTTTAATATGATCTTCTGGGTTCTGTCCTTGAGTGAATACAAGTATCTGAGCTTTTTGGGTTAACTTCTTTCCTCCAAACCTTTCGACAAAGTAAGTCGAAGCTGTTGTCTAGGTCTGCAGTCTTGTTTGATGGGTATCCCACCATCTAGTAGCTTGTCGTGTAAAAGTTTCTACTAGGCTTTGAAGTCCACCATGTTCACCAATATTTTTGAAAACTTGTTCTACATGCATGATTGGTGATTCCCTTTCCTTGTATCTTGGTATTTGTGTAGTATTTACATTGGTAGGTTGTAAGGTAGGGTATTCCCTAATTTTTTTCTCAAATTTTTTTGGGACAGTGGACACTATGAAGCACTGTTGGGTGGGATTTTTCTGCACTTTGTGTATAGTCCAGCACCCTCTTGCTTGTGTTTCGTAGTTCTCGATCTCCCAAACATATAATTCGGCGTCTGAATTATAACCAACTGAGTCTGGGTTGCCTAGATGAAGTTCTCCATGGATATTTGGTTCTGTGTAATATGCATTGTTTTGAATCTAGTAGAGTTGTCGGACGTCGACTTCTTCATCGATAGGTTCAGTCCAAGTTTCCCCTTGAGATGGATGAATGGTTACAATGACCTTTTGTCCATTTCTTTTTAATTTGATTCGCTCCTTGTCTAGGGATATCGATGCTTTCATCTTTCTACCCCAAGGTCAACTGACTAATGTTGGAAAGGAACTAGATCCTACTTTCGGGTCAATGATTTCGAAGTCTACCTTGGTCGAGATTCCTTTTATAGTCATGTCGACATTTTTCTAGACTCCAATAGGCTCAATTAGGCCCTAGTCGGCTAGTTTCAGGTATATTCCTGACTCATAGAGTCGAGGTTTGCCCATTTGTTCCCAAGTGTCATGAGTCATGATGTTTACTTGTGAGCCGAAGTTGAGCACTACTTGTCAGACGTGGTATCCTTCAATTTCTAGGTGGACAAGTGGGTCGGCATCACCTTTGTCTTTTTTATTTAAGCTGCAGATGTTTTTTGTTTGTTTTTCAGAGTTGGTACATTTTATTTCATACAGCAAGTCGATGAACTGAGATACTGAGTTTTCTTTTTGTACGAGCTGGATTAATTCATTTATTGTGTTATGTCAAATGTCGTGAATGTGTTCTTGTCGTGCAATTTCTTTGAATACATTGGTTGCTTCTTTGTATGTTTGTTTTTCTTTCAGTGGATCAGGATAGAAATTTTTCTCTTTTATTTTACTGATTATTGGGTTATCGGCTCCTATTTTTGTTCCTTGTCGAGTTACAATATGCAATTTTTTTGTGTTTATTACATCATTTTTTTGCACACAGGACAAGACATTAACATTTTTATTTGTATTGATTTTTTCCAACATGGTAGGGAAATCCTCTAGTGAGTGATCCCCTACTCCATAGTGAGTACAAAATTTGAGGTCAGTTCTGTCTTTATATGGACAGTCTGCATACCGATGTCCCTCTTTATAACATGTAAAGCACTAGATGGGTCAACGCGGTCAGTTGTCGTGATTCCCAAGGAATCGACCTCTTCCTCTGTATCCTACACATCGATTGTCATAACGACGCTCGTATCGTTGACCCTCATATCTCTGACCGTTCTGATCATTTGCTAAATTATTTTGCTCGTTAGTTTGCGTAGCTGCGTTGGTTTGGTAGACTGCATGATAATTTTGTCGGTTCTTCAAGTTCAAATGGTAGTCGACGGTATTGTCATTTTTGGTTTCACAGATTGCACACCAAGATTCCTTTCCGTTCTTCATGTTGAACAGGTAGTCTTTTGTCGAGTGATCCTCGTGCTCCTAGAAAATGTCGCAAAAATATTTGGTCTGCACGAATCGAACGTCCTATTGGTTGTATTCCTGTCGACAGTTGTCTTTGCAGTGGCTGGCCGTCGAGCATTTGGTGCACCAGATCTCGTGATTCTTGAGGTTTAACTCCTTTAAATACTTCTGCACACTCTCGAGCTGTTCTTCCAATCTGTGGTCTGTGGGGTACACGGGTATGTCCTCGCCCATCTCCACTTGAAGAGATTTCGTTAGCGCATCTTCGTAAGATTTGAATGTTTCCAGACTGATGTGTCGGTGCACTTTCTGAGATAACCTTGCAAGAAACCACTGGATTAGTAATTGTTCATCTATAACATAGTCCAGCTGGCTCAGAAGGTCTTTCCAGTGCTTATCATAGTCACGGACAGTTTACCCTAGCTTTTGTGATGTAGTTTTTAGTTTTTTTGCTGCCAGGTGTTTGGCATCTGGAGTTTTGAAAAATGATAGAAATTGTGCCTTGATCTCGGATTTGGTTTCTCTAGGTTGTCTTTCCAAAAAGGTCATATACCACATCAATGCCATTTTCCACAAGGCACCGACGAACTGTGCCATTTGTCTATCTTCGTCTGTAACTTGGTTGGCCTCTTAAGTCGACTCGTAGACAAACCAGTGTCGTCTGGGGTCTGGGGTCCTCATCCCCCTCATACAGAGGAATGTGAGCTGATCCGTGACCCATGTCTGAGTCACTGTCACTGCTCTTAGGAGGTGGCGGCGGTGGAGGTGGGGGTGGAGGTGAGGGTGGTGGGGTTATTGGTTTATTCGTCTCTGCAGGACTATGGTCGATGGAACTTTCATTCCCGTCGATTGTCGATTCTTCATCGACTAGCAGTCGGTTGATGTCGACTTCTGTTGTCGATGGTCCACTGCAACTATTTGTCTGCAGTTCTAAATGTTCTGTGTCTTCTAAAGCTGTATTTGGTAGGGGGGGGTGCTCCTTCATGTGTCGTTAAGAGTAATTGGATACTTTGGTGGGAGGGTACCGCTTGAAAGGTCACCCAATTCCCTTCTTCTGGTCAATGTATAATGAGGTGTCATCCAGTGTATGTTTCATCGTCTAGTCGACTCCATATACTAAAGTCACTAGCTCGTAGTCGGAGGTCCTCTTCGATAATAGTCTGTATCCGAGTACGCGGATTCAACGAAGAGAGGGTTGTTCCATCATGGGGAGCTCTTAATTGGAGAGCTTCTGGCTGCTCTATCCACAATTCTTCCTCCATAGGGGACACCTCTTGTTCCACGCCTTCTTTATGTCGGTCATGACCCGAATCTGGCAGATTCTATTCTTGGTCGGTCTCCCTAGGACTCCTTCCTCTATGCAACTCTAAGGCTCTTTCTCTTATTGCTTCCCTCCTCTATTGTCTCTCTTCCCTCTCTATTTTTTGAATGTCCGACATACCTTCGTATAATACTATTTTCTTGAGTTCCCTTTTGGTCGACTGCTCATTACTGGTGAACGGTATCTGTTTCTAGTCGACTAGAATCCACTCTACTCTATCTCGACATATGACCAGCTACCCCCCCATAGCCTACCCAACACTTTTAGAAAGACCGGATAGTTCGGTCTATTTGCTTAGGAAGTATTCCCACTCCCTTTCTGCAATAAATTTTTCCCACTTCCTTTGCTTCTCCGCCCAGTTAGAGTTTGATGGCATTTCATGAAGTGATGGATGAGGTTCGACAATATGTCCTACTCCCTTCTCGATCAAGAATTTGAACAGCAAGGTCGTTAAGGAACACAGAAATTGCTCAGTGAGATCTGTGTAAAATTTCTCCTTGACTGTTTCCACCGAAGTTCTATCTTTGACTACTTGCTCCTCACAGAAGTTGTCGGTGATTTTCTCAAACCACTCCAACAAGTTTTTTCTACCTCCTTGGATCAGTTTTCCTAGCAACTGTTGTTCTTTAGTCCCTTCCGACTTTCTCATCCAAGAGTTTCTTCAGAAGTTGGGGCACTGATTCTACAAACTTTTCATGCGTTTCGGTGAAGAATATTTATTTTGCTTGTGCGATTGTTAATATGTTCCTTCGTGTGTAATTCTACAAATAATTTGCAACTTTACGTTCCCACCAGTCCTTAATCTCCTACTCTGGTATCATCTGTTTGCATACATTCCAGACATGTACTACCGACAACGAAACCAATGTTGTAATCTCACAGATCACATAAGGTTACCAATAATACACACTAAAATATACATATAAAACAGAGACAAGAGATAAGAACAAAACAGGTGAATTAATAGATTATATTACATGAATGAGTCCATATGATTACAAAATAGTTACAAAACAGTTACAAAATAACTACCTGTCGGTTCGGTGAACCGACGCGACCTTAGGTGGCCGACCTAATCTCTAGTTTAGTCGGCTTACCGACTTAGTCAGCTGACCGATTAAGTCGGCTCATCGACTTAGTTGGCTGATCGACTAAATCGACTTGTCAAGTCGATTTATTGACTTGCTCCTTCTACAGATATCATCCCCATGTTCAATTAGGAGGCCACCAAGGAAAAGGAAACAACCACAAGATTTTGTTTCTCTCTTTCCCACACATTGCTCTCATGCTTAGAAAATATCCTCACCACAAATATTTATAGGAATCTCATTCAACCATAGAAATATCTTCCACTAACCCCCCCCCCCCACAACACTAGGATGGCCTACCATTTATCTCCTCAATAGTACCTCTGATAACCGAGTCCCTTACAATGATCTTCTAGCGTCTGTAGAAAGAGTCCAACCTACTATATGCATTCTGAAAATTTCCTACAAGATCAATCCTTAGCTCCTCAAGCATCCATAGAGAATAAAATGTATAGTGGGTGAAGGTTTCTTAACTTTCCTAGCCTCTAAATTCAATTACATCCATCATTGTTTTTCTAAAGATTGTGATTCCCCCTTCACAATGTTGATTTTGGTTAATAATTTCTGGATTGGTAATTGTTGGCAATGGAGAGAACATCATGAACTATGTAGAGCACCCACACTTTCTGCATGGTGTGAGTTCTAGAGTCAATGGCAAGGAGAGAATTTATGAAAATACAAAAGCATTAATTCTAATTATATAATGCAAGACTTATAATTCCCATAAGAAGTGTACTCATCTCATGCTTCCATAACTATATGAAAATACTTTCCCTCCAACCTCTCATATGCATTCAATAATTGATTTTAATAAGTCGAAGGAGGTAAATGGTTTATTTAAAGCGAATGGTAGAAAATAGATGAGTTATAAGGTTGAAACTTAGAAAAAAAGAATTTGATTTTCCATAGGCAGCCTTTCCCCATTCCCTCCAGTGGAATTATATCCCCTCTAGTTCTCTACACAACCATCTTAGACCATTATATTATATCTTAACATAATATCTCATATATTTAAGCCATCATGACAATCCTAACACATATCCCATATATGGATATTTACATCATACATGTTGTTGGGTTGTTGGGTCATTGATTTGTCACCATTCATCATCATTTACAGTTATCCATTTAACCATTTTTTGCATCTTTCACCCATTGATCACTCCATTTCTTGTAAAATGTCGTGTTATACTTCTTTAGTGGTTAAGTCATGGTCATTTTCCTTCATTTTTAATAGATTAAAGATTATTATGCTTGGTTTTAATTAATGATGGTTTCCATGAGTTCAGTTCCTATTCCTAGCAGAATTTTTGGTGTCGGCATTGCTAGATTACTTTCCGTATCAGGACATACAACTTCTAATACCAACATTTCTTGTACCAAATTCATGGTTAGCATACTTGCACACCTCCAAATAAAAATGTGCCACTTGGATGTTGTACACAAGTGTCCCAAGATGGGTTTGGGTTGCTCAAGCCTCACCCATCTAACACGTGTGAGTCTCCATCATGTGGACAAAGATTTCATATTATCTAGTAGTAGTTTTAAAACAACCAACTTCTGCCGTAATTTCCAAGTAGATGAAGATGAAACTGAAAAAAAAAAAAAACTAAAACATGGGTTTCGTCTCTATCATAGAAAATTGAATAATTATCAAATCCTTTTTCCAGACTGAGCTATGGTTTAAGATATAACAATGGATCTTTAACCCGAATTTGCCCAAATTGATGTAAAACCCAGATTTTCAATAATTTTCCTAAAAATATCAAATTGGAATTCTAAGTTTGGGGATGTGATCCTATCCTCTTCTCAATTAATTTGATGTATAAATAAGGCCTCATAGGACTAAGAGAGGTAATCATCATTGTAACTATGTAATAATATTTGTTATTTTTATCATAGATCGGCATAGAGTTGATTCATACCCATTTTTAATCCAATCTTAATTGAATGACAACTAAGTTTTGTTGATCCATTGTACATTGATCTAAGTTTAATTTAGCTTCCCAGGTGTGTTTCCCAGTTCGGGAAGGGACCCTCGATCCATATGTTTCACTATTGTTTTTAATTGCTCAATAGATATAATTTATTTCATTTGTATTTTCAATTTTGTTCATGTGTGGTTTGATCACTATTTGCATTGTTGTGTGATTACAATTCAATTTATTTTTTATGAAATTGGGATTTTAAATAGTCAGGAGAGAATCTTCAATTGGTGTAATATTAGTCTATTCTTTTAATTTACATCTATTATTGTTTTTTAATTTAATTATAAACCCACAACTTTGTTTGATGTTTTATTTGTTCTAATTCACACTTCTTACCACCAATTGTGCAATTCAATTATAGGTTCATACATGATCAATTTCCCTTACTCCATGGCATATTACACTTGCAACTTGGGTTAGTTTATATATATATATATATATATATATATATATATATGTGGATGCTTTATTTTTAATGATTGTGTTTCCCTAAATCGCTAATGCAAACTACAACCACGCCTTTTCCAAAGTTACTACACTTTAACTACAAATTCCTCCTTTCATGCATTACACTTTCACTACAAATCGTCCTCAATTTATTACTAGATCATTGCACCTTCATTCCATGTTCATTCTTCCATGATTCCATTCCTCAAATATCCTTGCATACTCACCCAAATTCACCCTCTTTAATGCTAGTAAGGTTCTATTAGTTGACAACAATTTCATTAGTTTCTAATAACTGTTTCATTTGTGTGTTTATAAAAAACAATTGTAAAAAAAAGATACAAACATTCCCTCTCATAATCTCACCTTCATTCTCTTCATGCAATCTATTAAACCATACCTTAGCATACATTCACAAGAAATTGATTACATCATACCCAGCACTCCATCCATAAACATAAACCCTCCATATTTGAGTTTTTTTAGAGATTTGGTTACAGAGGTAAATCATTTCCATTCCATCTTTCCACAACTCTTTGTGAAATGTACTCGTTAATCCAATAATTCAATACACCCAAAGAATTCAATCCATTATTCTTATATTCCTCTGGTGATTCATCATTTTATTTCATTTATTGCATTTTGAAGTGTGGTTTGTTGGCATACTACATTAGGCTAGATCAGTTTTTTATCCTACATAGACTAAGCCTACATCTCGCAATTTTATGAACTCCCAGTCGATATTTTAATTTTGATTATTTAACACGTAATTTATCCCAACACATGCCTAGCCACTTACTAGTCATGCCTTGGCCTTGATCTCTACAATGGGAATCCTTACTAGCATATTTACGTTATTTTACATAATCTAATTTAATACATGCCAGGAGTCAAACTTGGGGTATTACAAACAAGAATACCATCCTAACACCTATATAAGTGTATGCTCTTGGTTTCACCCCTCCATTACTGTATGGATCTTCCTTTGGAATCATATATGCCCTCTAAGATCCATTAATTACATCCCAATGACAAATCTAGATAAATCATATAGAAGTTTGAAGGGTGAAACGATAGTACATGAGCATAGTTGAAGATTAATCAATGTATTACATGACTACACCATCAAAGTATCATAGAAAGAGGTCTCATATATCATCACTCCAATGGAATAGATACCATCTTATCAGTTGGACTCTCACAAATGGGAAAAATCTAGAAGGAAGAAGAATTAAAAATTAGAGGAAAATCACTCTAGATTTAATTTTCACAACCCTTCCTAGGTTGGATGAGAATAAAGAAAGTGTGGCAGGACTAGCTAAATATTATCTCTGTCATCTACTACCACTATGTTCGACTAAAATAGGTAATTTCCACATAGTTCGAACACCTTAAGAAACCTCTCATAAAAACTTATCACAAATCGACACACTTATGTATTACATGGTTAAAAACCATAGAGAGGAAAATAACCTAACCCTAGACATTGTGGCTACTTAAAGAATCATATTAATGCATGGAAAAATAATTTAAATATGATCTTCTCATTATTGATTGTTAGAAAATGAACCCCCCATGCTCTTTAAAAAGAGATCATAGACCAATCAAGTCTTGAACCATTGAATAATATAATTGTTTAGATCTAGGAGAAGATGAACAGTTAGATCACTTTAGTTTAGAACATATCATAACTATCAGATACATACGTACAAATGCCTACGAAAGAAACACACTTTACCTAAAGAAACATTAGACCAAGTTGATCTCAACTAACTTCTAAGTATCTAAATATCCTAACACAATACGATACTCTGGATGATTGAATTTAGAAAAGATAAAGAACATGGGAAACCATTTTTGGGTTTTATCCAACACTAGGTTTTATAATTCCAACAATGCTTATTCAATAACCAATTTAACTATGTATCTACCCAAAGTACACATCATTTATGGAGAAATGTATGCTTTCAGATAGCGGAAAAAAAAAATTATAAAAGGAATCCTCAACTACATAACACAAGATCGAGCATTTCATACTACAAGGCTTCCAAATTTTTGTCAGTGGTGTGTTGATGGATCAGCAACATCAGTGCCATATTTTACCTCATCTCATTCTCTTATTTTTCCGTAGGCATTGTCTGAAGCTCCATTTTGGGGCAGGAAAGCAAGAGTTCAAGGACAAATATTCTATAGTCCCTCCCGGTGCCCTCCATTGTAATCAAAATAATTTTTATTCATATTATTGTGTAATTGAGGATGGAGGCAGTGTGCCACTAGATGAAGTAAATAAAAATTTAAGCAAGTTATGTTAATTAGGAATTAGGTATTTGCACAACAAAAATTTCAGGATTTTGAGGTTGAATATTCTCTCCACCTAAGAGAAACAAGGTCTCATGACCTTGAGACCATGTTCGTTGGTGTTGAAGACTTGGAAAGAAACACCGGTACCTCATAAATTTCACTAAATACTAGACATGACCTTCCTAAATAAGAGAATATATGGAGAGAAGATGAGGTAAGGAACCTGTTATTCCGTCATCTGGACAAGATCTAGTGACTCTAAGAGATATTACAAATCTCCTCAAGTCCATGGCCAATGACCTCACCATGGTCAAACAAGGGTAGTATACCCATTCGTTTGTGGGACTAACCCATAGAGATTAGAATTATCATATTAAGGATTAACCTTATTTTAGAAGGACTCCCTAAATTATACAAATAAAATCAAGGAAAGAAGAAGCATATCTCCTAGATATTCCAAGTCACAAGTAAACATTATTGCACATGCTCCCCTTTATTATGAAAAATATTATGAAGCAAGAGGAGAATACTAGCTAACTCCACTATAGACTTGAATATACTTTTCTATCATGATGAAAATAATATTGGACTGCCTAAATCTATTTACCTTGAATTTGCCTAGATCTATTTGCCTTGAATTTAAAGCTTTGTTGATGATGAGAGAAAGAGAAGGTTTCCAAGAAGAAGAAATATTTCATCAAGAGAGTGAATTTTTAATCTCTCCACAACTCAACTACAATTGGTATCAGCTAAGATAAACGTAAAGGTTGAGAGGAATTATGAATCGATACCAAGGATAAACTCCTCTAATCATAGGAGAGAGGAATCCCCTAAATAGTGTATACAAGAAAGGAGATGTCCAAATATGTCTATGTTCCTAGAAGATATGTAGATTCTATGGTCATTGATTTTAAGCATCCAACTGGTCTAATTAGGGGAGAACTCAATGTAGAACAACCCAAATCTAAACACCTTATTGTGAAACATCCCTATGTTGTCAAATTTAGTAATCTTGGTTCCCAACCTCCACCTTCCTTTGATATTAGGTATGAGCTTAGCATGATTAAAATCCCCAAGCCTTTGAAATATCTTATTCATAGGAAAGATGTTTTATATTTCTTATGATTTAAAGAACAAACTCAAATACAAGCTCCTAGGCCTTAGCCAACCCAAGATAGATATTCTCCTCAAATGTCCAGTCTAATTATCTTAAGTGAAAAAATGTGTTTGTAAGCTTGTTAGGATATTTAAACACTTGGGAGTTAGTTAAGATAAACATGGTCTAATGTGTCTTTAGAAAAAGTATGTTTCTTTAGTATGCATCAATATGCATTTGTACTTGGGTAATCCAACAATCACAATATGTTATATACATAGAGTGATCTGACAGCTCATATTCACCTCGATATTAACAACTATTGATTTGTGTCTTAACACCTGATTGGTACATGATCTCTATTTGAAGAGAACAGAGGGTCATTTTCTTGATGATCGATTGTGAGAAACTCATATGTAAATAAATTTTCTTTCTGTAATATATTGCCTCAAATAGATATTTGGCTAGGATTTTTTTAAGAATGTAACATCAGAAGATGTTCTTATTATACTATTATTGTACTTTGGAATATATTCATATTGTATTTGATCATGTAAAGAACCCTAAAAGAATGTATGTAACCCCTCTTGGAAAGTTGGCTCATAAGAATCCAGAAGAAACATTAAATAAGAATTATTTAATGTTTCCCTTGAGAACTCGGATTTGGAAATTAGAGAAGTTGTTCCCATAAGGGGGAATTCACTTGAGAGACAGGTATAAATAAAGGGGCATACTTCTCATTCAGGACACATCACTCACTCAAGCAAGTTTTCTAGAGAGGGAGAGAAGAACAAGTTCGCTTGGAAGAAGAGTAGTTGCATTGAAGACATCTTATTCTTGGGGTTTCTTATCTTATCTATATTCGGTATATTTGAGTGGAAGATATTTATCTCTTCATTGTACTAGATTGACATTGTACTTACTAACGAAACTATACTAAAGAAGTTGTTGGGTTTTCTTATCTTTAAGGGTTTCCTAGACAAGAAACTTATGTGTCTCTTTTATATTGTACTTGTATTTCTTTCAGTGATCCTATTTTTCATTGAGGGAATTTTGAGGTCTAAAATGGGTCTCATAAGAGATATAATAAAATATTATAAGTTAGTTATTTTGTGGGGAAAGTATATTTACAACTCATCTCCTACATTATAACCAATGCAACCATGGTTAAGTTAAATTAAAAAGGTGTCTAAAATAAAACCAATAAAAAAATCATCTTTGATATGACTAAAAGTAAAGTAGTTTTGAGTATATAAATTACTTTTGAATATAATATGATGAATGTACTTATAAATTAATGTACTCATAAAATAAAATATATTAATTTTGAAACTTGAAACATAAGNATAAATAATAATTTTAAAATATAAATATAAAACTATAAATTAAAAAAAATTAAAATTTATTGTTCATTTTTTTAATGCACCTTCAAAAGCACTTGTAAATTCATTTTTAATAGTTTCTTATGATATATATTATGTATATCACATATCGTTTTAAATGCAATAATTAATAACATCATTAAATAAATTAAAAAAAATGTTAATATTGGGATGAAGGAATAGTACATAAATTTCTACCATAAAAAAGTTGAGTTAATATTAAGCAAATGATATTATATGTAATAAACATTATTATTATATGTAATAAAATTTTTAATAATATAATATCTTATTATGATACAATAGTTCCTTCAAATTGTTACATTAAGGTTTTATGTATGTATTTAGTTTTGTAACTTGAATGTATGTGACTAATTTATATTAGTATAGATGCAGGTGTTTTAAAGGTTAAAAAGTGATAATAAAATATGAACCATGAATAATACTTAAATTTTTTTAAAAAATGGTATTAATATTAAAATTCAACGAGATGAAAATATATATAAAATAATTTATTATAATATATTATTTTATTTTTATAAAATACATAAATATATTTTTTATATTTAAATAATAATTATACTAGATTATTATATATATAATAAGTATTTAAAAAACAAAACTATTAATCATCAAATTATTTTTATTATAAGATCAAATTGCTTTTATTATAAGATGTTGAGTGATTTTGATTATAAATAAAGATTTTATATATATATATATTAAATATTTAAAAAGTAATTACATATTTTTAGTTTTGAATAGACAATATACTTTTTTTGGTATTTGTAATTTATTTTATATTGAAAGATAAAAAAGTAATTATATTTGAATAAAACATTTAGTTTTTTTGTATTTGTAATTTATTTTATATTGAAATATATAGAGTATTTTTCTTTCTTAATTACTTTAAGAGTATTTTATTACATTTATATTATATTCAAAAATAATCTATGAGTACTAGGAAACCCTTAAAGGTAAGAAAACCCAACAACTTCTTTAGTATAGTTTCGTTAGTAAATACAATGTCAATCTAGTACAATGAAGAGATAAATATCTTCCACTCAAATGTACCGAATATAGATAAGATAAGAAACCCCAAGAATAAGATGTCTTCAATGCAACTACTCTTCTCCCAAGCGAACTTGTTCTTCTCTCCCTCTCTAGAAAACTTCAACTCGCCTTGGGGAGGCACGCCTTTTCCTTGGATCATAATTGCAAGATTCATAAGTTTAAAAAATTGGGGTTTCTCGATCAAACCCCAAGTCAATGTATTGTAGAAGAACATTGAAGCTAGCACTTGAATTGAGCATCTCAATTGGCAATTCCTACAATCCTTATTTCCATTTGAGATTATCATATTATTAAGATTGTCAATATGTCAAACAACACCAATCTTGAGGATAATATTGAATGGGATGATAACTTACGAGCATGGAAGTATAAAGTGCTACTTACTCTAGAAAAGAATGACTTGGAGAATTATGTCAAGGAAGTGATTATAGAGCAAGAAGGAGAATATAAAGCAAGATACAGGAAGAACATGGTTCAGGGATAAGAGGATCATCGTTAATTCCATCAAGGCTCATTTCATTCCTCAGGTGTCATCCTTGAAGAAAACCAAGGAAATGTTTGATTCTCTAACCAAGCTATATGAAGGAAAGAACATCAATCTAAAGATGACCTTGAGAACTCAACTCGAGAATGTGAAGATGCAGAATTAAGAGACCATCCAATCTTATTTCACAAGGGTCTCTCAAATCAAGGAACTTTAATCCATTGAAGATATAGTTGAAGAATCCAAAATAGTGATGACTACCTTGAATGGCCTCCCTAGGTCATGGGATTCATTTATTCAAAGAATATGTTCTAGAAGAAAGATAACCATGTTTAGTATATTATGGGAAGAATGCACTCAAGAAGAGGCTAGATTAGTAGCAAGAGAAGAAAATATGGGTGAAGATAATTAAGCTCTAGAAGTACATACAAAGAAAGAGAAGTTCAAGAAGGAAGATCATTCTCATAAGAAACCCAAGAAGTTTCATAAGTCTCACAAGTCCTAGAAAGATTATTCATTAGTTAGATGCCACTCTTTCCAAAAGATGGGACACATTGCTAGGAATTGTCCCAATGCAAAAGATATAGACAGGAAGGGAAAGGAGAAGCAGTATCATGCTCATGTCGTCGAATATGATGTGCTCAGAAGAAAGTAAGAGAAGATTTTTAAAATGAAGAAGAATATGTTTTGATTTCTGCTCTTACAGGAACTGTCACTCATGGGAGTGATACTTTGTTTGTTGATAGTGGTGCTTCTAAGCACATGACATGCTTCATAGATCCCTCTCTAACTTGATAGAGAAGGATTCACCTCATAAGGTGAAACTTGGAGATGATTATCAATATCCAATAAAGGGGGTAGGAGAATATTCTAACAAACTATACTCCAGAAAACCTATGAAGATGAAAGATGCCATGTGTGTACCAAGATTGAAGAAGAATCTTCTTTCTATATCATTGTTAGAAGAGAAAGGATTCAGAGTTGCTTTTGTTCATGGACAAGAGGAAAGACTATTGATGGTCTAGTTGTGATTGGAGAACAAATTGAAGGGTCAAGCAGAGTAGGACATGATACATGACACAGTGAACCCATGTGAACTTTGGCATAGAAGATTTGCTCATATCCACTACAAATCCTTTCTAGTTATAAGAAATATGGTGACAAGCCTACCATAGATCCAGGTAGACCATGAAGGAGTATGCAAAGGATGCGCTCATGGAAAGAATTTGAAGAGTCCATTTCCAAGTAGTGACAACAAGGTGAAGGGAATATTAAGACTCAACCGTATGCAAACCAATGTCATCAAACTCACTAAGCAGGTATGCATATTATGTTTCTTTTATTGATGACTACTCTCACAAAAATTGGATTTACTTTTTGAAATATAAGGATGAAGTATTTAGAAAATTCAAAGAATTCAAATCACTTGTGGAAAGCCACACCGAAATGAAGATAAATACTTTGAGATTAGGTAATGGTGGGGAATACATATCAGAAGAATTCAAAAGACTGTGCAGAGAAGATGGGATTAAGAGGGACATGATCACTCACTATAATCCTCAACATAACAGTGTAGCAAAAAGAAAGAATTGAACGATAATGGAGTTGTGAAGGCGATGATGTATGACTAGGATATATTGGTTCACTTATGGGTCGAAGCATCTAAAACAACAGTGTATGTGCATAATAGAACATCTCACCGAGTACTTGGTAACAAGATACTGGAAGAAATGTTTATAATAGAGAAACCAGAGGTCAATCACCTGAGGTTATTTGGTTGTTTAGTATATGTATATGTTCCCAAGGATAAGAGAACAAAGTTGGATCCTTTAGGAAACAAGGGAATATTTGTTGGGTACAGTAAAACATCAAAGGAATTCAAAATCTATATTCTAGGCTACGAACAAATTGAGACAAGCAGATATGTCACCTTCGATGAGGATGCAACCTTTAGTAGATCAAGGAAGATTTGTTTCAAAGAAGTTCATGAGGATCCTAAAGCTCCTAGAGTGAGGGTCTCAGAAGAATACATGGTTTCATAAGATCACGATATGGAAGAAACAAAGAGACCTGTAGATCCACCCGAAGAGGTGAATACACACAAGAGAATACCATCTTGGACACAGAGGCTATTCAAGATGTAGAGAAATATGGTGCTCTAGATGGGACATCCGGAGAAAGTAAGATAACTATACCATATTCCAGCTATGTGGCTTTACTATGTGATATCATTGATGCAGAGACTTCTAGTTATGAAGAAGCAACCAACTTAGAAAGTATGGAAGGAAGCAATGATCGAAGAGTACCACTCGATCATGAAGAATGATGTTTGGATGTGGTTCTGAGACCAGAAGGGAATTCAGTAGTGTCTTCCAAATGGATCTTCAAAATAAAGCATGCAGTAGATGGTAGTGTCAAGAAATACAAGGCAATATATGTGGCTCGTGGCTTATCCTAGAAAGAAGGAATTGATTATGAAGAGAATTTTTCTCTCGTAGCAAGATACACTTTGATTAGAGCTATACTTGTGATAGCTGCAGTGATGAAGTGAAAGGTACACCAGATGGACGTAAATACATCTTTCATTTATGGTGTAGTAGAGGAAAAAGTATATGTGGAGCAACCATTAGGATTTGAGATGCATGATGCATGACAGGAAGACACATGTGCAAGTTGAAGAAAGCCTTGTATGGATTGAAGCAAGCACCCAGGAGGTGGCACAATAGGATTGATAGTTTCTTGACGAGATTGAGCCTTACCAAGAGTAAATCAAATTCCAACCTTTACTACAAGGTTGAGATTGGGAGACTAGTGATATTGCTAATATATGTAGATGACATGTTTCTAACAAGGGATGAGGAGCTCATTGCATAAACTAAGAGGAATCTTGTCACAAATCTTGAGATGAAAGACTTGGGTATGATGCACTACATCTTAGGTCTAAAGGTGTGGCAGAATCGAAATGATTTTTTCCCGATTCAAGGAAAATATGTTGTGGAGATCCTGAAGATATTCGGGATGTTGTACTGGAAGTCCATGTCTACACCAATGACCTCAAACTTGAAGTTGTTGTGTGTTACTACTTCGGAGACTATGGATGCCACTTTGTACAGATAGATGATTGGTTATTTGATGTACTTGACAAACACGAGGCCAGATATATGCTTTGTAGTGAACACTTTCAGTCAGTACATGATTGAGACGAGACGTGCTCACTTGATTGCGGCAAAGCATGTAATGAGGTACTTAAAGGGTACACTTGAGTATGGAATCAAGTATGAGTTAGATCAAAAGATTAACCTGCAAGTCTATGTTAACTTAAATTGAGTCAGCGGTGTCACAGACAGGAAGATCACTTCAGGATGCTACTTTAGTTTAGGATCTTCCATGATTTCATGGTTCAATAGGAAGTAGACTAGTTTGGCACTCAATATAGTAAAGGTAGAGTATATTGCAATGTGTTCAGATAGCAATGAACTAGTGTGGCTTATGAAGTTACTTGCAGGGTTGTTTGATCTTGAGTTAGAGGCGACTTCTATTTTTTGTGACAACTAGAGTTGTGTGAAGTTGTCTGAGAACCCAATGTTTCATGACAAGCCCAAGCATATCGAGATTAGGTAACATTACATCAGAAATATGGTATAGAAAGGAGCAGTGAAGCTCTAGTATATTGTGATGGATGAGCATAAAGTCGATGTGTTGACCAATCCTTTGTTAAGAGTGAATTTTGATTACTTCAACGACAAGATTGACATGATGCAAAGAAATGTCCCTCATGAGAGGAAGGGATGAGTTTGATATACGATTATGTGGATGTAGATGATGATGTGGTAGCAATAGGTGGTCTTTTACGGGCATGTATTAATAGTCTTTGTGATAACTTGAGAGAGTGAATTGCTCATGATGATTGAGAGAGTGACCATACAATTTATGATTGGAGAGTGTGACCATATTGTTGTATGTGTATCTAGTTGAGTATGCATATCCATACAAGTTGTGTATCCAGTTAGAACTAGTATGTATCTGTGCATTGGAGAATGTGACCAACTCATAAGGACTAGAGAGAGTGAACATACTCGTGATGATTGGAGAGAGTGACCATATTATTGTATGTGTATCCAATCGAGTATGATTATCCAGTCGAGCTATGTATCTAGTGAAATAGAGAGTGTGACCAACTTGTGATGATTTGAGAGAGTGACCATACTTGCAAGGGTTGGAGAGAGTGACCATACTTGTGATGAATGGAGAGCGTGGCCATACTTGTGAGGGTTGGAGAGAGTGACCATAATTGTTATGACTAGAAAGAGTGACCATACTTTTTGTATAAGTATCCAGTCGAGTATGTGTATCTAGTCAAGAATGTGTACCCAACTGAGTATGTGTATCCAATCAAGTTGTGTATCTAGTTGGAGATGTGTGATGATATGAAGTCTTGTACTGATGTAATGTGTGCTCCTGGCTTGTTGATGTGTTGCTACTGTGGTGCCCCCATATGTATGATCGTGACTGGTGCATGTTTTAGATAATGGATTTCCCGTTGTGAACTTCTAGTGATATATATATTCAAGAGATGTCGAAAGTCAACAGTCAAGGTACAGATTTGCAGTAGTAGTGATGATGATTGTGTGAGAATAATACCTTCTTTATTAAGAGGGAGTGTTTAAGAATTTAACTTCAGAAGATATTCTTATTGTATTATTGTTGTACTTCCTTTGGAAGATAGTCATATTCTATTCGATCATGTAAAGAACCCTAAAATAATGTATGTAACCTCTCATAAGAATCCAGAAGAAACATTAAATAAAAATTATTTAACGTTTCCCTTGAGAATTCAACCCCATAAGGGGAAAGTCACTTGAGATACAAGTATAAATAGAGGGGCTCACTTCTCATTTGGAACACGTCACTCACTCAAGAACATTCGCTAGAGAGAGAGAGAGAAGAACAAGTTCACTTGGGAGAAGAGTAGTTGCATTGAAGGAATCTTATTCTTGGGGATTATTATCTTATATATATTTGGGGTATTTGTGTGGAAGATATTTATCTCTTCATGGTACTAGATTGGCATTGTACTTACTAACGAATCCATACTGAAGAAGTTGTTGGGTTTTCTTCCCTTTAAGGGTTTCCAGGAGAAACTTATGTGTCTCTTTTATGTTGTACTCGTTTTTGTTTCAATGACCCTATTGCTGATTATTGTGATATAGTAGAATTGTTTAAATCTCTATTGTATCTACTATTCAAGCACAAATTCTAACAAGGTCGTGGATTGTTTGTCTCCCTGAGGGTTTTAACCATGTAAAACATTGATGTGTTGATATGTTATCTTAATTTGTGAGAAGTTGTTTAAGGTGTTCGAATTGTGTGGAAATACCCTATTTTAGTCAAACAAAGGTGACCTAATAAATCTCCAAGATGATGCTCTAAATATAGTTTTGGGAAGCATGTATGATGTCATTGACCACCTCACCCCTCCATTTTACACTGTACCCTAAAATTCCAAAACTTGCATGTAATTAATTATCTTTATGATTATGTAGCCTCACGCTCATTTATGCCCCTAGCTGTAATTGAAAGATCAAGGTCGGATATCACCAACACTTATGAATACCCCTACTCCTTTGATTCCAAAAGGGTTCAAGTATTGGGTATGATTAAAGATCTAGCTGTGGGGATGGTTCAAATTCCTACCCCTACATACGATATGTTGTTTTCAAGATATTGGGGAATATCTATAGGAGGTAGTATCCAATTTGATATTTCTTATGCTACCATCTAGTATTTGTTGGGGAGACTCACAGGCTATATAAGGATATCAAAATTACTTATGTTATTAGTGACACTCAAAACCCCACCAACTTTCCATCCTACAACACGAACAATATGGGGAATTTCCCCCTTGCCCATGAGCTTTCTTATTATGAGCAATTTGGGTTGTTAGCATGTGAGGAAAAGAGGGATTTTTTTGTCCTATGGACCTTACACTTTTATGGAAATGGAGTGGGCGTATTGTTTAGATCTCTTTCTGAGTAGGAATTTTCTCATGGCTTTAAGCTTGATTTTGAATGTAAAAATAATGTAGCTAAATATGAAGCCCTTGTGTTGGGATTAGAGACAACTAGAAATGTGGTATAAAACAACTAAATATATTTTGATATTTTGATTTAATAAAAGTCAAATAAGGGAAACTATACTATAAGCATGTAGCATGGGATATTTTTTATCACTTTTTTTGGGCCATCAATATCTCTACCGTTTCTACATAAGTGAATCATATATCTAACAATATCATTGAACCTGTAGTGCACATTATCCCTCCCAACTTAGATTATCTTTCTTATTCTATTAAGATATGTGTAAGGTTGTTGTCCCCAACAATATCAAATAGTGGCAAGTCTTCGAAGATGAACGATCAAATTAAGAAGTTTTGAAACTTGATGGATGAATACAACAATATGTAGATTTGTTCAGTTGAGGAGGGGGATGAGGGGGATGAGGAAGATAAAGAACCAAACATAAGGAAGTCCTTAAGATGAGATTTTGTAGAGGTAATTGGAGGTCAAAGGGTTTTCTAGCTCAATACCAACTACATCTCTAGATTGGCCATGCCTCTTGATAGTTTCTTTGACTTAGATGACAATCCTATTAATCGCTATATGACACTAGAGCAATCAAATATTGAATATTGCAACCTTGGCCCCTTGGAAAATCCACAAAAAAAAAATTGTCCAAGACATAAGGACGAATATGTATGCTTTTTCAAATAATTTGAAGATGTATTTGTTGGAAGTACATGGACCTTAATACCTATGACTTGACCATCTTTCAACATCATATTAATGTTAAAGAAAATATGAGATCATGTAGATAGAACTAAAGACAAGTTAACCCCTTTTTTACACCCACTAATATAAAATGAGATTTAAAGATTATGTAATGCAAAGATCATCATTCTAGCAAAGTATAGAGGATGGACATCAAATTTGGTCCCAATTAGAAAAAAAAAGAATGAAGACATAAGATTGCTTGCCGGTTTCATAAACTTAAATAAAGCTTTCTTTAAGAACAACTACCTATTGCTTAAAATAGATTAGATGTTGTAAAAATTAGTGGGATCTCAAAGGATGTTTATGTTGGATAGTTTCTCAAGCTATAAACAAGTTAGAATGGATTATGTAAGATGTATTGAAAGCGACATTTATACACAGTGGGCATGTTTGCCTTTAAAAAAAGTTAGTTTACTTGATAATAAATGGACTTTGCCTTTAATGGCATCAAATATATTTTCATTATCTAATATCTAGATAACTTTACTATTTATGCTAAAAAAAGTTGAAATTTTCATTATCATATATTTAGATAACCTTACTATCTATTCTAAAAAAGTTGAAATTTTCATTATCATATATCTAGATAACCTTACTATCTATTCTAAAAAAAATTGAAATTTTCATTATCATGTATCTAGATAACCTTACTATATATTCTAAAAAAGTTGAAGATCATATGTAACATCAAAAGGAAGTTCTTTGAAGAGGTGTATAACATTGAATCCTAAAAAAATCTTTTGAAGAAGGGTAAGTTGGGTGATATTGTCTCATCATTAAAAATAAATATTGATTTTGCTCAAGTTGAAGCAATAAATACTATTTCATACTAAACATTAATAAAAATATATATATAATCCTTATTTTGGAAAATAAATACAATCCTTCTTTTGGACAATCAACTTTCTTAGAAAGTTCAACTCCAATTTTGTAGAATTTTCCGAATTGTCCAAACATGTGACCAAAATGTTTAAAAAAGGATGTTGATATCTTATGGAATGATGAAGACAACGAAATCATTTCCAACAATAAAGAAAAGATTGAGAGAAGCTCCAATCCTAAACAGCTGGGACGATGATAGAGATTTTAGGATATTCCATTTTGCCTCATAACACACTACCTTCGTTGTTGTAGTGCTACAAAAGAATAGCGAAGGTCATTCATGAGCAACCTATAAGATGTGGAACTCAAATATAATATTAGCCTTCAGGGAAAAGCAAGTTGGTCAAAGCCCTAACATCCTTTAAATCCTCCTTAGAATGATCTGGGAATTCATTTTCATGCAAGTCGGCTTCTCAAATCCTTTCTCAGAATCTTCCCCGCCGGGGACTTGGGAATGACATCCACAAAGTAGAATTTGTGTATTTTCTTGTAGAAAACCACCTGCTTTGACACAAACTCCTGTATTTCCTGCTCGCTTATTTCCGACGACTTCACCACGAACGCCACCGGAACCTCGCCCGCCTCTTCATTCTTTTGACTGTACAAATAATAAAACAACAATTAAATCAATTATCATTACACTCAGTTAATTATTTTTATTTTTTTAATAATGATCTATTTTAAATTTGCCAAAAATAAATAAAAATATATATTTCAATGGAAAAAAAAATAGTACGAAGCATAATGTAAATGTTTAGTTTAATGAAAGCAGGGGGTTTTAGTTTTCACAAATAAAAAATATATTTGAACGGAAAGAATTAGTACGAGTCAACATTAAGAATTGTAGTGGACTTACGGAACGACTGCTGCGTCAGCGATTGAGGGATGGGCAACAAGTAGAGCTTCCAGCTCAGCAGGAGCCACCTGGATAAACAAATATAACTTTAATTATCCGGCACATGACAGAAAATACGATAGCAATTTGTGGAAGGGAGGCTTGAAGCTGGGGGGAATGGAGGGGTGTACCTGGAAGCCCTTATATTTGATGAGCTCCTTCACTCTATCGACTATGAAGATCTCTTCGTCGTCGTCAATGTAGCCGACGTCGCCCGTGTGCAACCACCCCTCTTCATCAATGATCGCGGCCGTGGCTTCCGGGTCGTTCAGATAACCTATAATGGCAGAAATTAGGGTTACATATTTATGATATGTAAATACAGAGGCTTCAGGGAAGTAATATTAAGTGAAAAAGCCATACCTTTCATGATCTCGGGTCCGCGGATGCAGATTTCGCCGGCCTGATTGTGTGGGAGAGGCTGGCCGATTTCTGTGTCGAGGATCTTTATTTGAGCGTTCCGGACGACTGTTCCGCAGGAGCCAGATTTGACAGGGAAGGGCTCCTTTGCGAAGGCTAGGTTCATCGCCAGCACCGGGCCTGCTTCTGTCATTCCGTAGCCCTGAAAAATTAAACGACTGGGGGCGTTAGAAGTAAAATCGATTAGGGCATAGGGAAGGGAGAGAAGGCGTTTCGGATTTTGCCGACCTGCCCGAAAATGGCCTTGGGGAAACGGTCTCTGAGGGCGTCTTCGGGCTTCTTTCCGAGAGGCGCACCACCAGAGATGATCATCCGGACGGACGAGACATCGTATTGTGAAACAACGGGGTTCTTTGTGATGTCCAAGACGATCGGGGGCACAATTGGGGCAACGGTAACCTTGTATCTCTGGATCAGCTCCAGCAACGTTGTCAGGTTGAATTTCTGCATAATCAGGGTTGCGGCCCCGGCTCTGAGCGCGCAGAGCAGAACCGAATTGAGAGAATAGATGTGGAAGAGCGGCAAGACACACAGAATCACATCCTCCGAATGGAAATACAGATTGGGATTCTCGCCATCGACCTGCTGAGCAACGCTGGAAACGAGGCCCTTGTGCGTTAGCATTACGCCCTTTGGGAGCCCCGTGGTTCCCGAGGAATAAGGCAATGCTACAACGTCGTCCGGATGGATTTCTACGGACGGGCACTGGGTTTCGTCCGCTTCCGTCAGAACGGAAATATGTTGGCAACCCTCCTTTGGAACACCGTCCATGGTGATGACGGTCACATCGTCGCTCTGCAGATCGGCCAATTTATCAGCATAAGCCGCCTGAGTGACTATGATGCGTGCGTCCGCGGCCTTGGCCTGCTTGGCGATCTCACCCGGCTTGTAGAAAGGATTGGCCGTGGTCACAATGGCGCCCAAGATAGACGCCCCCATGAACACGAATGCGAATTCGATGCAATTCTGAAGAAGAAGCATGACCACCTGCCCCTTCTTCAAGCCCAGTTTCGCCAAACCGGCGGCGACCTTGCGGGAAATCAATTCCACCTCTGCAAAGTTATAAGTTTTGTCGGTCGCCCCGTCGATCAGACAGGGCCTGTCTGCGAATTCCGCCACTCTCTCGAAACAATATGAATGAAGAGATAAATGGTCGGAAATCTTGATATCGGGAAGCTTCGATCTGTAGAAATGCTCAACCTTCTCGGTTCCGTTGGCCATGGCGATCGAAAACGAGAAATAATCTCAATTTAATCTATCCGAATCCGTTTTTGCGAAGATACAGAGAGACAAAAGAAAGTGGGGAGACGTGTCTGATAGAATTGAATGAGCTGGGCTACTACTGAAGAAATGAGCAAAAACTGGGCTTGTATATTGCATTTCCTGAGCGGTACATTGTATGAAATGCCGGCCTGGAAATGTTGGCGGCCTGTTGAATAATAGGCCACCAACTCTCGTGATGTGAAGGAGCGGTTGAATACACGGTCTACCTACTCCCCTCCCGGCCCGACACCTGCTCTGGCTTGCCCGCTGCTTCATTGACTGATTACCTAGACATTTCAGTCGCTGTCTTCGCCGCCTGCTCGGCCCTCGTTTGTAAGTCCTCAGATTACAGCTGGACAAAATTAGTTAGAATTAATTAAGAAAATGTTTGTATGCAAATTTATAGAACTTTATAAAACTTATTAAGGATCAATTCCATTTACAGAGTGTGTGTGTGGCTGTACACATTCGATCACGTTTACAGGGGTCACATGGTTAGCAATAGAATGGAAGACACGTCGAATTTTTTTTATTTTTAGTTTTAAATGGTTCTTAATAGAATAGGAATACTCTTTAGGATTTTTTTTTATTCTTTATATTTTTTTAGTTAAATGGGTTCAACTCAGTTATTTTTATATATATATTTTTAATCTCATTTTTCTAGTTATCTATCATAAATGGTTGGTTATCCATTCAACAACCATGAGTTATTTTTTATACTCTTTTTTTATAATTGTTTATTTGAAATTTTGAATTGCTATTATAAATTCAATCTAGACAGTTCACGTGTCTCATCTTTTCATCTGTAGATGAAAAAGTATAGATCGTAGTCCACCCCAAATCTTAAGTAAACACTTATAAGCATAAAAATCCCAACCATAAAGGTAGAAAGTTATTTATTTCATAAAAAACACTTTTTATGTGAGATATTTATAATTTGGAAAAACAATTAAATATAAAGGTAAAAAGTTATTTATTTCATTAAAAACACTCTTATGTGAGGTATTTATACCTAAAAATAATCTCAAGAAAGTCTTATTTTAAGTATATTTACATTAAATGTTTCATTTTATGATTTATTTATATTTTTTTAAATTATATATATATACATTAAATGTTTCATCTTATGATTTATTTATTATTTTTTAAAATTATATATATATATATATATATATAATCTTAACAAATTATATATAAAATTTGTTGAGATTGAAATATTTATATATTTTATTTAATGAAAGGTTATTGAGGTGAAGATGTCTCTAAACCTTTGCTAGGGTTTATCTAGCTCAAAGTGTTTTGGTAGCAACCATGGAGTTAAGTTCTCCTTCATTGGAGAACCTAGTACCAACCATGATATAAAAAACATTGTGGGAATATTTTTCTTTCTTCTATTTTAAGGATGTCCTTTATGATTATTTGGTTTCATTTTTACTAGTGCCACTGGTTTCTTTCATTAGGGTTTGAACTTGGGTTTGTCCATTGGGTGCTTTCTTTATTATGTTATAACTAGTTGGAGATTGACTTGACATATGTATACTCTTATTATATCATTTGGAACATGTGTGGGGAGATAGATGGAAAGTGACCTTTGGTCTGGTGACGGAGAGGTTTTTTATTTAATGTAAAATCATATGGGGCATAGGGATGAAGCTACTTTTGTCAAGCAGACAGTGTCCAACATGATTTGCAAGAAGGTGGCTTTGTACCAGACAGGATTCAGGACCCTAGATTTGACATCCTCACTCCTCAAATCTGGATGTTTTTGTTTGTCCAAGATCTGGTGTGGATCCTAATTTGGTGGGGTAAAATCAGGTAACGAAGAGGTTTCTAAATGAAAATAACTTAGGGTTTCACAGTATGGGTGGTGCTCGGACTATTGATGATTGACAAGAGGACGAAAAGGGGCGAATGATCATAGAAAGGGCTCACTAGGTTTGTCACGGTTAAGGGCAAAAGGTCGTAGATGTTTGAAATCTTTCAAGCTTAAAGTCAAGAAGGAATTTTGTGTGATCGTGCAAGATGTGAATATGGATTGTGTGAAAATCCTATCGTTGAGGGATTTGGTTGGTTGTTCGGAGTACATTAAACTGAACAGGGTGGAATTGATTAAAACAGGTTGTTAATACTTGGTGGTTGGATATAGGTTATATCTCTAAAATCAGTATTTACCAAATGGATGGATATGTTTCCTATTTCTGTTAGTTGAACATGCACAAAAAATGCTTGTCGGCTTTTAGTTGATCGGTAAAGGATCCCTTGTACTCAGCAAGTGGCACTTGAGATTTAATCCTTTGAGGGAGAAAATTGTGAAGACTCACATGTGTATATTGCTTCCTGGATTTCCCTTGAAATTATGGACAAAGAACATTTTTTTTGCATTGGCAGATAAATTGAGGAAATTTATTATTTTTGGATGAAAAAATGCTTCAATTTGAAGATAAGCGGATAGCGTCTATGTTGGTAGAATATGATATGTCTACGAGTCTGTTGGTGGATGTAGCGATCGTTTGGGGTAAATGGATGTTTTTACAACATCTTGATTACTTGAAGGTACCTTTTCGGTGCCATCTTTGTAGATGCACTAGCCATGTTAGGGATAAATGTTCGGGCACTTTATATGAGCCACTGGAAGAAGACGATGAAGGGGATACTAGATTGCTTGCAGACTTAAATTGTCCTCTTTTTATTGAGGGTGATGATGATTTTCCAGTTCAGCTATCAATGTGGATCCATTGGAACCTGCCTCATCTTCGACGGTGGAAATCTTGGACTCTGACATAGGTAAGTCGATACCTAACTCTCCTCCTTTATATGAAGGTATCTCCTCTAAAGAATTAAACATTCTAAAGTTTGTTGAAAATGATTATGAAAGAAAATCATTGCATGGGGTTTCTGGTTTGGGGTTTGGTCGTATGTCTAAAGGAATTTTGGTTTTTCCTTATATCATCCTTCAGTAGTCCCTCCTTCTGGTACAAATTATGTTAATTCATTTTCTACTGAGGGTGGGTATTTTCCGGTATCATCTAAATACGATGGGCCCATTATACATTTTTCTCAAATTTCTAAAGACGGTGTCTTCCCTATATCGACGCAAACCTCATCCAAAACTGATTGCGTGAGAGATGGGAATGTGTTTGAATCAACTAGTTTGATTGGTGGGTTTTCTATACCTCCATCTTTGCGGGATTCCAAGGTTTTAGAGAATATGTAGATGGGGTATTAATTAGGGATTCCAAATTTACGAGTTTCCTATAATAATCCTCCTTCTTTTAAAGACTTTTTAACAAAGACCCCTCTACCTGTATACTCCTTCCATTCAGCCTAATGTTATTCTTGTAAACTCCATTCGCCGCCAAAATGTTACCATTCGAAAAAGAAATAAGAAGAAAGGGGGCCAAGTTAATAGTGGGGTTGTTGAATATTCAAATAATAGGAATTGCATTCCACTCTCCTCTAAATTGAAAAATGCTACTTTACATTCCTCGTCTAATGTTATGAATTTTGCTTCTCATGCACTTAAAGATTCAATGCCCTCAAAGAGGGTTGATAAATCATCTTGATGTCCTTCAACATAAGATCTATTGGGGGCTCCTCAAAGTTTCGATCCCTCAGGAGGTTGTCTGAGAAAAAAAACCCAATATAGTCTTAATACAAGAAACAATGTGTATAGGAGTTAAAGCTTGTGGGTTCTTCTTGAAACTCTTTCCAGGTTGGGAAGCCTATGCAGTGGATGTGGATGTTATCTCAAGCAGGATATTGACCATACAGAACCCTCTAGTTAGATATTTTAAATATTTTCATACATGTGCAAGTATATTGTTGGATGGTAGAATCAAAGGTATTGATCAAGCATTGAGAATCATTAACTTATGGACCATATAAGGAATGACAAACTTTCTGGAACACTATGGATGCCAATTTTTTATAATAGATTCTACACTTACTTTTGTTGAGGATCTCAATTTTAAGATGAATACATCTAAAATATAGGGGAACAATCTTAGAATGGATCATCTTTCTATTTATTTTCAACAACTATTCAAAGATATCAGTTCAAAGGATGTTATTCCTTCAAAGTTATGCCCAACCTGGAAGAATGGTAGGGGTGGAATTGCAAGGTTATGTAAGAGATTGGAGATATTTTTTATGACGAAGGCCCCCGCAGGTTTATGGAGCAGATATAGGTCGTGGGTTATAAACTCGTCAATATTTGATCACTTGCCTATTTTCCTTCAAATTGATGGTGATCCTTTATATCACAAATTTCCATTTAAATTAAATCATGTATGGATAGGTAATGAAGAATTATGTTCATTTGTTGTATCCAAATGGTACAGTATCGAGGTATCCATAGGGGATGGTGCCATGGAAAGACTAACTATAGAGCTTAAATGTTTGAAAAGGATGGTTGTGTTGTGGGAAAAAGAGAAGAAACTAAAGTCGATCCAAGAACTTATGGATATTGAGGATAAACTAGAAAGAGTATATGAAACAAATATGATAGGTTCTAATTTTACTGTTGAGGATAAGGTGGTTTTGACTAAATCGAAAAATAAAAAATAAAAATTGCTAAAAGAGGAGGAGGAGACCTAGAGATTGAAGAACGGGGCAATATGGATTTCCCAAGGAGACATCACACAGTTTTTTCATAACTGTGCTAATTATAGAAGGAATCTTAATATTATATGGGATTTGAAGGTTGAAAATGGATTTTGGGTCAAAGTGACATGGAAAAACCTGTTATGGAATATTTTTCTAAAATTTTGAGGACTCTGGGAGCTCGGACATTGTCTCACAACTCAAGGTGGTCAGGTATTATCCTTCTTCTTTTTTACTAAAGCTAAAGGACTTCAATGTTCATATTGGGAGAGTTTTCAGTCTAAAGGAAATTGAAGAGGTTTTAAAACATTTTACCAAGGACAATGTCCTGGGTTAGATGATTGGCCTATTGAATTCCTTTTAGAATTATTTAATTTGCTAAGGAGTGGTATGTTGGATGTGGTTGAACAATCTAGGAATCATGGTTTTTTATTAGGTGCATTAATTTCTACATTTATTACTCTCATTTCCAAATGTGGAAAACCTAAATCATTTACTAATTACAGGCCTATTTCTCTTTGTAACATTGTTTATAAGATCATTACCAAAATCATCTCCAATAGGCTTAAGCCTAAACTAGAGGAAGTGGTGACCAGAGAACAATTTGGGTTCCTAGAAAATAGACAAATCCTAGATGCCATAATAGTTACTTAGGTGCCTTCATTCCATCAAGACTAAAATATTTGATTCTATAATACTCAATATGAACATTAGAGGAAATTTCAACTCAAAATTGGCCTTTTAACTTTGAGTTAAATTCCATGTCATCATGTGTTAGCCAATGAAATTGCTTTAAATTTGAAATATCGTGTAGGTCTTAAATACCGTATACTAATATTTGCACGTAAATTGTCCTAGTGCAAATATTAGTATGTATGATCTTCTTCAAATTTACCCAATGCCTAATAGTACTCCTATTATAAATCCTGTCATGAGTTCCATAATTCCTAATGCTAAGCAAAACCTAGCTACAAATAATTCTAATAATGATTTAACACCAACTGATAAAGGAAAGTCAGTAGCTGATAAAGCTTCGTTAATAGGAAAAAGTTCAAAATCAACAACTCCTCCATTCCTTCTTACCTTCGAGATTTTTAATAGGAACGTTCACAATTGCATGGTTGATTCTGGAGCATCTTCTAATGTAATGCCTTTGTCTGTGTGCAAAAGGTTAAATGGAAAGTATGTTCCATCAAATTCACAGATTACTCAATTGGATAGAACAAATGTGAGGGTTGTAGGAGAGATGAAAGATGTTCTAGTAAGAATTGCTTGTAACCCTTCAGTTTTTCAAATCATAGATATTGTGGTTGCAGACATTCCTAACGCATATGAGCTGTTTTTTAGTAGAGATTGGTCACAACAATTGAATGGATTCTTTGCTACAGATTGGTCAACTTTATGGTTACCTAAGAATGGAAAATCAAATCAAATTAAGATAAACAAAGAAAGATATATGAAACATACTGTGACAGAATTACATGATTCTAGTGAACCAGTTTTATTTTCAGATTCTATAATAGGGAATTATATGTATGAACTAGGGTTTGGTAATTTTAAATCTGAAAATTCTATTTTCTCTGACAATAAACAGCAATCAAAAATTCTGAATGTTACAACTATCTCTCATGATTCTTCATTCAAGGAAATTGTAGATAATGTAGATAGTCATAATTATGTAACTATTATTGAAAGTAAAGTCGTTGCAAATAGTTCTACTCGGACTTTATATTTCGATGGGTCAAAGTCTAAAGAAGGAGCAGGAGTTGGTTTCCTGTTAATTGACCCTAAATGAAATAAAACATGTATAGCTTGTAGGCTTAAATTTAACTGTACAAACAATAATGTGGAATATGAAGCTCTAATTCAAGGTTTGAAGAAAGCGATTGATTTGGATATCAAAGTGTTAATTGCATGTGGTGATTCTAAAATCATCGTCAGGCAGGTCCTTAATTCTATTCACTGCATTTCTGAACATTTGCAGAATTATCAACAAGAGGTATGGAATCTCATTTCACATTTTGATGCATTTAATATAATGTCAGTTCCAAGGTTCCAGAACCAAGAGACAGATTTACTAGCAAATGTAGCATCAAAACTGATTCCATCAGAGAATTTCACACCTGATTTCTTTTCAGTTGAATTGATTTTTAGGCCTTCTATTCCATATAATATTTTTAACTGGCGTGTTTTTTATAATGATGTGCAGGTGCTGAATTTCTTAACAAATGATGATACTTTCAAAGAGTCGGCCATTGATGAAGTTACACATGATGAAAATATGTGGGATTTTTCCGTAATAAATGATTTTTGTTCAGTTGAAAAAGCTTTCGAAAAGATAAAACCAATTCCTAATTCAGTTTTGAGATTAGAAAAGTTTTTTGATCTTCAAGATAAACATAGGCATGTTCCTAATTATAAAACCAATAGCTCACAAATGAAATAGGAAACTATAAATTTAGGAACATAATTGAATCCTCAAACTGTAAATCTAGGAATAGATTGCACTCCTATAGAAAAATCAGCATTCATAAAATTGTTCAAAGAATTTAAGGATGTTTTTGCATGGACATACGACGATTTGAAAACTTTTAATCCACAAGTCATGCAACACATTATTCCAATAAAACAAGAATCAAAACCTTTCCAAAAGAAACTTAGGGAGTATCATCCATCACTAGAACCAACAATTAAGAAGGAACTAAGAAAACTGTTAGCTGTTAGGATTATTTTTCCTATTTGACATACTCAGTGGGTGGCTAACTTGATTCCAGTTAGGAAGAAGAACGGTGATATTCGACTATGTGTTGATTTTAGAAACCTTAATAAGTCTTCTGAAAAAGATAATTATCCAGTTCCTCCCATGGAACAGATCCTTCAAAAAGTTTCTAGGTCTGAGATACTGTCACTTCTTGATGGTTTCTCAGGATATAATCAAATATTGGTTTCCCCAGAAGATCAACTAAAAACAACTTTTAGAACTCCATGGGGAACATATGCTTACATAAATATTCCCTTTGGGTTAATCAATGCTGGGGCAACTTTTTAAAGAGCAATGGATATTGCTTTTAGAGGATTAATTGATCATTCAGTAGTTGTCTATTTAGATGATGTTACTGTATTTTCTAAGTGTCGACATGATCACATTAATCATCTTGGAAAAGCATTTGAACGTTGTAGGAAATTTGGAGTTTCCCTAAATCCAAAGAAAACAATATTTGTTGTTTCATAGGGTATTTTATTAGGTTGTGTGGTTTCAAAACACAGGATCATGATTGATCTTAAACGAATCCAAGCTATCTCCAAAATAACTTATCCTTCAAGAAAAAAAGCAATGCAATCATTTATTGGTAAAATAAACTTTGTTAGGAGATTTATCCCTAGTTTTTTTGAAATCATCTGTCCTTTACAAAAAAAGATTAAGAAGGATGCTATTTTTAATTGGGGACAAGCTGAAAAAGAATCGTTTCAGAGAATTTTAGAAGCCATTTCAGAAGCCCCTAGTCTTTTGAGCCCTGATTTTAACAAAGATTTCGTATTGTATACTTTCGCTTCTGACATATCATATGCAGCAGTTTTAAATCAGCTAAATCAACAAAATAGTGAAGTGCCAATTTCTTTTATGAGCTCAAATTTTAAAGGTGATGTACTTAATTACCACGAGGTTAATAAGCAAGCTTTTGCTGTTTTTAAAGCTGTCAAGCACTTTTGTCCATATTTATTTAAATCTAGAACGAAAGTGATATTTCCTTATCCTTCAGTCAGAAACTTGCTAGTACAAAAATATTTAGGTGAAAAAAGAGCACCATGGATGACAGCTCTTCAAGAGTAAGACTTGGAGATTAAACCTTCAACGGTAGTCAAGGGTCAATGATTATGTAAACTTGCTGCTGAAGCAGCTCATCTGCCTAATAACTGTTCCGAAGCTGTCATTGATGAAACCTTACTTACTAGGGAATTTTACTTTTATCCTCCACCACAGGATTCTTGGTACACAAATTTAAGAACACTTCTAGAAACATGAACTGCTCCTGATTACCTTGAACCAAGGAAAATGAGAGTACTTAGACTGAAATCTGCTCCTTATTTACTAATTGATAATATTCTTTTTAGGAGAAATTCAGATAGTGTTTTACTTCGATGCCTAGTAAAAAATGAAACAAAAGTGATTTTGAAAGAATTACATTTTGGACCAGCAGGTGGTCATTTTGGTGGAGAAACTACGGGACATAAAATTCTTAGGGCTGGATATTATTGGCCTACTTTATTTCGAGATTCCTATGCTTTTGTTAGGAAATGTCAAGAATGTCAACTTTCTGCAGGTAGGGTTAAGAAGTCTGTTTTTCCTTTACAACCTGTTTCAGTAGAAAGGCCTTTTCAGTAATGGGGTATTGATATAGTGGGACCAATAAACCGTCCCTCTTCTATGCAACACAAATACATCATAACTGCAACTGATTATTTTACCCGATGGGCAGAGGATGCACCTTTAAGGGTTGTAAACACCAATCGGGTTATCTTATTTTTTAGAATCTTTTATCATAACGAGATTTGGTGTTCCATATTTCCTTGTTGTTTATAATGCCTCATATTTTTCATCAGTTGAGTTAACCCAATTTGCTTTAGAGAAAGGTATAAGGGTTAGATATTCAGCTAACTATCATCCTCATGGAAATGGTTTAGTTGAATCAACAAATAAAAATTTATTGAAAATTCTCAAAAGAACTATTTCAGCTCACCATCGTGATTGGCATACAGAGTTGTTTAATGCCCTTTGGGCAGACAGAGTAACTCCTAAAGTTGCAATAGGTAACTCACCATTCTTCCTGGTTTATGGAACTGAAGCTATTTTACCACCAAATTTATTTTTACCTTCATTACAGTTAGCCCAGTCTGTTCAGGATGAAGATTGTCCAGCAATGGAGAATAGGATTAATACTTTATTAAAACTTGAGGAGGAAAGAGATAGGTCAAAACAACATTTTACAAAACATCAACAAATTGTTAAATCCTGGTTTGATCAATCCTCAAGTTCAAACCGAGAATTCTAGGTGGGGGACTTGGTGTTAAAATGAGACAAAGTTCATGAGGAGAAAGGAGATCATACCAAGTTTCAAAAACTTTGGTTAGGTCCATTTGTTATTGCTGAGAAGATAGGTCCAAGCACTTTTCGTTTGCAAACCCTAGAAGGTCAGTTCGAAACATTTCCGGTAAATGGACTGATTTAAAACAAACAAAAAAAATTGCTGACTTTTCAGACCCTAAATTTGTATATAATTATGTATATGAACTTGTTCTCTTTTTAAATCGGTTTCTGTCTATAAATAATTTTATTTAAATTTTATGAACTTCCTGTATATATTATTATCATAAAATTTTATAAAATTATCAATATTATGTACAATCTTTTATTAAATAGAATTATGATAAATTCATGATTCTTATGTATATTCAAATATCATTTGACCCATGTAAAATACTTTTGAAACTTATTTTCGATTTTCTTAAATTAATATTTTTCCAATCAAGTATTAATATATCAATCATTTGTATCAAGGATTGTCGAATCTATGTATATATGTTTCAAGATAATCGGTCACTAATGTACATACATTGTTGAGAGGACAAGTGTAAATAAATAAGTCCTATGGTTTAAACTTAGTTTGTTCATTAGTTTAAAATTATGGTATTAAACTAAATCTTTTAAAAATTGGTTCAGAATGATCAAAGTTTCTTAAGTCTATTAAGAACCTATCATTATTTGTAAATATTTGTAAGTATTGTTCAGATTATCGCTCATTTTCCTATTCTTTTGATAGTTAAGATAGATAATTAATGTCTTTTCAAAACTTGTACTTTGAAAAAATCTTTATGGATCTCTACCATCAGTCATTTCTTTTAAGGTTATTTACAATCTGGAAAAATTTTAGATCTGTTCCATTCAATAAAATTCTAAAATTTAAATGAGAGACGGAAGGTCTTGGTAATAAGCCGATCCGATCAGGATCATAAGTATCATTGGCATGACATTATTAGGAAACTGATAATGGCTCTTGATCGTAAGGTCAAGAGATAGGGGGTCTCATCACGAGCCAGTTGAATCATTTTCTGGTGATATTAGTGACTGACATTACCATTTGGTTACCATGCTAGGTAATGATCTCTTATTTTATAAAATGTAAACTTTTAAACTCAATAAAGTGAAACATAACTTTGATTGAAGAATAGGAGTTCTCATCAGGAGCCGGCCTAATCATGATCATTAGTGTTGTCTAGTATAACTTCATTTCTGATCATCGGGGTGATGGCTCTTGGTTAAAAGATCAAGAGATAAGAGGTCTCATCACGAGCCGGCTTGCTTATTCTAGGCAGTTCTCGTTAATGATACTATCACATCGGGTTATCATGCCTAGATAGTAGTCTTCGGTCAAAATAATTGTTTCTATATAATAATAAAAAAACAAAACAAAACAAAACAAAACAAAAAAGAAGAAGAAGAAAATCATTATATTCATCGAACAGTTCCTAGAAATTTATCAGTGAAGTAAATTTCTATATCTTATACTGATGGTGAAGATTATCTTTACTATAAGTACTTTGTTTTGATTAAGATATTTTGAATTTTATCTTTAACAAAACTTTTATTTACAGAGATGGGATATTTCTGAATTATACTTGCGAATACAAGTCAGATAATGGTTTTTACTTAGACTGAGAATTTTTTATTGTTTTAAATAGATTTTAAGATTTCGTTTTTACTATCAATTGAAAATGAATAAAAATGATCCATTCTCTTCTATGATTTATCACAAAAATTATATAAGAGTGCCTTCAGAATCTTCAATTCTGAAGGTACTCTCAATAAAGGAAGTGTTAGAGGTCAAAATGATAGTTTAGGAAACACTTGGAATTAAGCTATATCTTTCATTTTTTGCAGATGTTATATTCATTCTCATTACTCCATGATCATATATTATCAATATAATGCTGCTTTACATTATTTGGTTTGAAAGAATTTGCTTAAATGATTCATAACCCTTGTATTTATTTAAATAGTTGGCTTCAAGTATTTGACATAGTGTTATTTGTAAAACAAAAAAATGTTCAAACATATAGGTTAAGGTGGGATAATATTTTATATCATAACCTATATATGTTTGTTGAATATTTTTATCGTTACAAATTCTTATAACTTATGTCTTATATGATGTGTAAATATTTTATATATACTTATAATAGATAGATCGTGCCTTTATTTTTGTTTCAAACTTTGATTAAAATCCTTTATATTATGCTTTCAATGGTTAGTCAAAATTGATTTTGATCTAAGGGATTAGCTTGGTATGATGTTGTCTAATCAACATTTATATGGCTTATGTACTCCTTGTGTTAATTCTAATTATCATCAAATTGATTTTTCAAGTTAATATTATTGATAGACTTATATTGGAAAGGTTTGCTTGTTATTAATGATGTCATTAATACACCATAATCATTTTTAAGCATGTGGTTTCCTAATGCTTAGATTGATGTTACATTTAAACCTCCACGTATTAGACTTATCATATCAAAGATCAAGAGCTGGAAGGGAATGATTATGACACGAATTTATACATCATCACACATGTTAATTGTTACGTCACGAATTGATAAAAATTCAATGCAAAAAATCATTTGGTGATTTCTGTTGATTTTCGGTTATCATTTTAGCATTGGGATTAAACACGAAATCTCATAATCAGACACATGTAGGGTAGTTTATTAATTTTTTCATTTCAGATCGATTCTCACAAATTTTTGAAAATAAAAACGTACAGGTTTATCATTTTATTTTTTGATTTGTATGATTTTAAACTTGATATCATTTCATTGAGAAAACAAATCTTGAAATCCGGTAATGGTTGCAGAGAAGCATTGCATAATGATTTCGTTAGCTTGGTGGTCTCTTTTTTCGAAGAAATAGAATTTCAGAACTAGTTTCCATTATTTTGAAACTATGGTTACTAAAAATAGATTTAGAGTTTCAGTTCTCGTTTCAAATGAATTGGGCTATGATGTGATATTTTAAACTATGCCATTCACATGGATTCCAATACCATATGTTGTAACATCCCCGATCCTCCGACTGGCGAAGAGGACGCTACTATATGTCAATCATCTGGGGATCTAGCCCGTGAACATGAACATACATATACATATAATGCTAAATCATGATACTTTAAATCATAAAACATATCGCGAAGCATAACCATTCATTATACACAACGGAAGAAAACATATCAATCAACACTTCATGCATATACCAATCAGCATTTAACATGTATATCAACATTCATTAACAGTAAATCTGATTGCAGACACAAGTTAGGTAAGGATACTTATCTTATAAAGAACTTTTTCCGCAACCAGCTACGTCACTGCAACGTTCCACCCAACTATAGGCTTGCGTGCTCTTTAATCTCTCAGCAATGCTGCCACCCTCGAGCCGAGCATGATTCCCCAAGGAATAAGGAACTAAATAGACTTACACATAGTCATGGAAAACAACACCACAAGGGTACACAGTTCAGCCAAGCCAACACGGTTGGGTTTATCAGGTGACCAACGGATCAGCCAAGCCAACAAAGTTGGGTTTATTAGGCCATCCAGAAGCTGGGAAAGGATAATGCTAAGTTGGTGAGCTCATTGAAGAGCTACAAACACCAACACTAGAACCAGTCTGGCTTCTAGAACACCCACACACACCCAACATAAGGAAATCAGCCATTTCTCTGCAACGCAGTCCCTCAGACCCTGATCTCCCTTCCAGTGCTATTCAGGAGTTGTGGAGAAGGAAGCCATCTCAGCAGATCTATCTATGTGGTTATCAGTCCACCAGGTTTTTCAAGCAGCTTACGCCATCATTCACCACTCCAATGCAGTCCGAGGACAAAACCACTGCATGCAAGTATCCAAACAAATATTCAAGCTTTTACAGGGGAAAAATATAGTCAATCCATTGTGGCAAACAACAGCCCACAACAACTATGAACCCACAGCAATTCCTCAAGGAAATCGCTAAAGAAACTACACAGACAGCAATGGAAAAGGAAAATGATTCTCAGTCTGTGCGTGAGGGGGAAAAAGACGCAGCCAAACAAATTGTGGCAATGACAGCCCGCGATCAACTCTGAGGACACAGTGCACAAATCTCACTGCAGTCGCTGGGAAAACTTGTACAGACCGAGAATGGAATAGGTTCCGGCTTCCAACTCTACGTGAGAGACTGAACGCAACCCACAGAACTATGGATGCGATTACAAACACAATTTTAACGATTGACAATGGTGGAAAAAGACACTCTCTGCGTGATCAAAGGAGAGAAGCAATCCACCAGCCCTCGAATTCATGAGGCAGAGGAGAACTATCTTCTACGTGAACAGGGAAGCAAACCCATCGACTAGCAATCCTAAGAGAGAAGGCGAACCCTCAACAATGGAAATGTGGATTCCTTTAACTCCCTCGCGTGAAGGAACTGAACAGGCTCACGATCGGGGTAGTGGACAGGCCAACAGACGTGTCATGGAGAGAGAGTGAGCAAGCGTGGGCGTGGTCTTTTTTCCAACCAATTTGCTGTCCCAACTAACCAACAGAAAACCAAGGTGGTGGGAGTAAAAGAGAGAGGTGACACGTGGCTCTTCCCCATGACTCAAAGTTCAACATTCCCCCCTTCCTTATCCTTCGGAATCATGCCGCTTCTCAATTTAGTTGCTGTGAACATAGCTGGTTGGGTTATTTAATTAAAATGTGTGTTTACATGATGCCACAATTAACTATATGCCATACATCCTGATATACCATCGGTGACCATTCCCAAAACATAAACACAACATAACCAAATCCATGGTGGGGCCTTGGCCTTTAGCTCCGCACCAAGATTATTTACAATATATGCAAGTGGGGTTAAAACCCGAGGTATTACATTCCCCTCCCCCTTCAATAGCACTGTCCTCAGTGATTTACAAAATTTGAACAAAATGCTACACTGGTACCGCCTCAGTGTTTCGCAGGATTGAACAAAAATGGATGTGCCAATCGCATGGCATCCTCCAGCTACCACGTAGCTTCTTTAGGTCTGTAATGCTCCCATTGCACCTTTACCTACCCTATGGCTCGGTTCCGGAGTGTTGTGACCTTCCTGTCGAGGATGCGCATTGGCTCGATTTGGAACTCTCCCTAGGGTTCCACCTGAATCACATCCCAATTTATCACATGGTTAGGATCATGTACATATTTCTTAAGAAAAGAAACATGAAAAACATTATGAGCTCTAATACTAGCAGGCAATGCAAGTCTATATGCAATAGGCCATATTCTTTCAAGCACTTCAAATGGCCCACAATATCTAGGTGACAGCTTGTCACAACTTCCAAGCTTCAAGGAAATTTTCTTTGCTTTCACTCTGAGGTAAACATGATTCCCAACACTGAACTCTCGGTTCACCCTATGCTTGTCTGCATAGCTTTTCTGTCTGTCCTGTGCTGTTTTCAGATTTTGTCTGATCTTTACAACCTCTTGCTCCATTTCCTTGAGAAATTCTGGTCCAAGCACAACTCTGTTCACCGGGTTGTCCCAAGTCACTAGTGTCCTGCACCTTCTTCCATACAAAGCTTCATACGGACTCGTCCCCAAGGATGCCTGCTGTCCATTGTTGTAAGCAAACTCTACCAAGTGTAAGTAATCTTTCCACTTTGTTGGTTTTTCCATCACATACATGCGAAGCATATCTTCAAGCACCTGATTAACTCTTTCTATCTTCCCATATGTCTGAGGATGGTATGCAATGCTGAAGTTTAACTTTGTACCCAAATATGCAAACAACCCCTTCCAAAAATTGGAAGTGAACTTGACATCTCTGTCAAAAATTATTTCCTTTGGCAATCCATGCAATTTGAAAATCTCCTTCATGAAAATCTTTGCAATGTCATCAGTCTTGTGCGTAGACTTCACTAGTATAAAATGTGCTACTTTTGTCAACTTGTCTACCACAACCATGATGGAATCATGTTGTCTCCAAGTCATCGGCAATCCTGTAATAAAATCCATGGAAATAACTTCCCATTTCCATTCTGGAACTGGCAAAGGCTGCAACAAGCCTACTGGATGTTGATGCTCAACCTTTACCTATTGACATTTCATGCACCTTGAAATGTATTCAGCCATGTCCTTTTTCATACCTGGCCAAAAGTACTACCTTCTAGCTTTAGCAATTGTCTTCTGATATCTTGGGTGACCAGAATATGGAGCTTGATGGATTTCATCCATAACAATTCTCCTCAAATCTTCTACTTTTGGAATATAAATTTTGCCTTTAAAAGTGAGAAGTCCATCTTCTTCCAATTTATGTCCCTCATACCTCTTCTCAAGACTTTCCTGCTACAATTTGTCTTTTACCTGCTCATACAATTCATCTCCAGCAACATGATTTGCAATCTGCTGCCTCAAATCTGATTGGCAAATACTAAGAGATGCCACATGCATTTCATGTACCTTCCTGTTGAGTGCATCAGCTACCTTGTTCTCTGTTCCTTTTATGTGCTTGATTTCAAAATAAAACTCACATAGAAATTCCAGCCATCTCGCTTGTCTAGCATTCAGAGTAGGTTGATCAAACAAATACTTCAGGCCACAGTGTTCCGTTCTGAGTTCAAATCTTCAACCCATCAAGTAATGTCTCCACATCTTGAGAGCATGTACTATGGCTGCAAGCTCTCGATCATGAGTGGCATAGTTCTTCTCGTGCTCCTTCAGCTTTCTTGACTCATAACATATCACATGGTTATCCTGCATAAAGACTCCTCCAAGCCCTTGTCCACATGCATCGGCACATACCACAAAATATTTCTCTGGTTCTGCAACTTTCAATACCAGTGCACTGGCAAGAAGGTTCTTTGACCGCTGGAAGCTTTCTTCACACTTCGAAGTCCATTCAAATTTTACCCCCTTCTTTTGCAAAGAAGTGATGGCATGTGCAACTTTGGAAAATTCTTCAATGAATCTCCTGTAGTATCCTGCAAGCCCCATAAAAGATCTTACATCCGTCACATTTCTTGGAGTAGGCCAATTCATAATAGCTTCAATCTTTTCAGGGTCTACTGATATACCCTCTTCTAAGATAATGTGACCCAAATACTGAATTCTATCCATGTAGAAGTCACACTTGCTTAGTTTTGCATACAACTGATGTTCCTTGAGCACTTTCAATGTCAGTCTCAAATGCTCTTCATGCTCTTCCTCATTCTTAGAATAAACAAGAATGTCATCAAGGAAAACAAGAACAAACTTGTCTAAATACTTACTGAATACACTGTTCATAAGGAACATAAATGTAGTTGGTGCATTTGTGAGGCCAAACGGTACCACTACAAACTCATAATGTCCATACATTGTCCTGAATGTTGTCTTATGAATGTCTTCATCCTTGATTCTTACCTGATGGTATCCAGACCTCAAGTCAATCTTGGAAAATACCTTTGCTCCTCTCATTTGATCAAAGTGGTCATCAATCCTGGGTAAAGGATATTTATTCTTCACAATAACCTTGTTCAACTGTCTGTAATCAATACATAACCTGAGTGTACCATCTTTCTTTTTCACAAACAGAACCGGTGCTCCCCAAGGAGACACACTCGGTCGGATATACTTCTTTTCCAACAACTCTTGTAGTTTCGTCTTCAATTCTAGCATCTCCGGTGTACTCATTCTGTAGGGTGTCTTGGACACTGGTGTTGCTCCTGGCACAAGTTCAATGGTGAAATCAATGTCCCTCTACGGAGGAAGCCCTGGAGTCTCATTAGGAAACACATCCTTGAATTCCTGTAACACCTGATAGTCCTCCAACCTAGGAGTTTCAACTCCTGTTGGTTCCAGAATATGAGCTGCATACAACTGGCAGCCTTTCCTACAGAACTTCTTCAACTGTATTGCTGAAACCTATCTTACTGAAATTACTTTTGGAATACCTTTCACAACTACTGGGTTTCCTTCTTCATCCATGCATTCAAAAGTCTTGTTATAACAGTCAAGCTTCACTCGGTGGGCTTCCAAGCAATCCATTCCAATGAGAACATCATAGGAACCAAGCGGTAGAAAATTTAGATCTACACAAGTGTTCAATCCATTCATGACCAATGGACATTTCTCTACCATGTCACTGACTTTTCTCTTAGTCCCAGTGGCTAGTTGAACTAACCAAGATTTTCTATGCTTTACCTTCTTAAAAGCACAACTCTCCACTACCCTAGGAGTGATATAACTGTGAGTAGAACCAGGGTCAATCAAAATAAAAACAGATTGTTCAACAATCTTACCTGCAACTTCAACCACAATTGACTGGTGATCTGCCTGGCGGTCCTCCAATGCTGCATAAATTCTAGGGACTGCTCTAGCTACCTGGCCCACTGTTTCTGCTTCCTGAATGTTATAAGCTGGCCTTGCACTTTCATTCTCAAGTGGACAATATCTACGCAAGTGAGGTCGTTCACATTTCCAACATTTGAGTGGACCTTTATTCTATTGTGGCTCTTTAGGCTTTCCACCTATCACTCCAACGGGATTATTCACAGCTTGGGATAGCTGCTTTTGTTGATTCCTGAATCTAGAAGGTTTGAAACCTTTCTTTCTTTGGTCAAACTTTTCATTCTTCTTGTCCTTCCATGCCTTATGGTAATCAGGTTTACCTTTGATTTTCTCATAGCAATATTTATCCTTTCTTATTGCTTCTTTGAGAGTTCTCGACTCATAGAACTCAATTCTATCTTTGTAGGCTTGAGGGAATCCACTTAGAAACTGCTGGATTTTTACTTTTTCATCTCTGATGTACCAAAAATACCTCAACAATTCCAAGAATTTATTTGCACATTCATCCATAGTTTGTTGTCCCAATCTCAGCTCATGGAACTACTTGATCTTGTCATCATAATACCTGTCAGAAAGGTATTAGTGCCTGAAATACTTCTTGAACTATTTCCACTTCAGTTTCCTTTCACTGATCTTCTTTACTTGCTTGAAATGTTCCCACCAAATGAATGCCCTTCCATTCAGATTGAATATGGGAACTTCTGCCTTCATGTTTCCTGAATAATCCTACACCTGAAAGTACTTCTTGATCCCAAGAAGCCAAGCTTCAGCTTCTTGCCCCGTCTTTATCTCACCATCAAATGTAGGAGGTTTAGCTTTCCTAAATTCATCTCAAGAGCGATCCCTATGGTGCCTTCTTCTTTTCCTTTTATGAGAAGATGAACTTGTATCTCCACTGAATTCTTCAGAGTCAGATGATCCACTGGAATTCCTTCTTCTTCTCCTAGTGTTGCTCTTACTGCCTTCTGGTTTTGATGTACCTCGTCCAGAATCTATCTTTTTCTGTAAATATGTCAAACTTTGCAATATGGAAGCATTCAACTGGTGCTTCTCTTCCTGGGATTTAACCAAGCTTCTCATGGTGGCTGCAACCTCGGACGGTGTCCCCTGGAATCTCCTTCCATTAGACTCTATGTCCTCATCTCCATTACGGGAATTTTCTCCCATGGCATCTTTTGCTCGCTCGTAAGAATCCCGAGCATCATACCCATCATGGGTTCTCATGACTAAACCACCTCTTGCTTTACCACACTGTTCTTTCTGGAGTACTGCTCTTCAAAGTTATCTAAAGTTCTGCAAATGTGTTAGTAGAAAACTGTTAGATGCATAATATTAATATAAATCAAAATTACTTACATTTTCTTCTGGAAACTCATAAAACAACAATTATGCTAAAAAACAGAATTTTCTCTATTTCATATTCAACTCTATGGCCATGGACAGTCTTCTGAAATCTGCTGAAAACCGACTGAAAGACAGTCGAAAACTGCTCGAAAAACTACTGTGAAATTCTTCTGAAAAACCTAAATTCCTTAGGCCCCAAATTGGACCTCATCCTAGTTATTCTTCTGATTCTACGGTGGTTAAAATGACTACACTTCTAATCTGCATCAGCGAGCAAGTTGACTATGCATCGGGTGCATAGTCCTTTGAGCAGCCACAACGACAGAAAATGATCTTCCTACCGTTTCTGTGGGCGAGCTGGCTTCGATTGCCGATCCGATCATTAACAAATTTCCGATGCTTTTTCAACTCTTCAAAGTTTTTCCTCCGATCCCACGTCTTCATCGGCGATTCATTGGTCTATTCCCTTTCGCTGCATCGGATCCGCATCCAACTTTTTGGTGTAAAATCCGATGTAACTTTTTGGTGTAAAATCCGAATCGGCGATGGAAACTAGCTTATGCGCTGCAACATCGGTCGGGTGTCTTGTACATCAGGTGGCTAGTCGTCTTGGCTTCCACAATGGTGGCCAATAAACTTCTTGTGTCTTCCATGGCCACCAGCCTATCGGCCTTCGAAAGAACTCTCCCTACACATCGGCGATCCAAGTCACTACCTTTCCTGTCGTTGCGGTGATCCAAATGGCAACTTACCTCCTTTTTGTGTTGGCGATCGGCTATGATATTGCATCGGATGGCTAGTCTCCTAGGCAGCTGCAATAGCGGAAAGCGATTTATCTGCGGGTTCCGCGGACATTATCGGCTGTCGGACCTACTAACCATCGGGGAGATAGTGTCTTAGACTGCCGCAATGACGGATCTCAAACCTTTACCGTTCTCGAATAACTTTTCGACATCCTTACACTTAAACAAAATTTTCAAAATTTCTTCTCATCTGCTGTCAGAAGCACTAATCACTGCGGCGTCGGAGGGATATTTGACTAAACAGCAGCAATGGCGGGTCACCTTCATTGAACTTTTTTCGATCGGCGATCTGATCCACTAACATTTCCCGATGGCCGATGATCTCGTGCCTTAGAGAAAATTTGAATTTTCTTCTTCTGTCGGCAAAAAATTCCTCTATCTTCCCCTGACTCTGTCGGCTCCATAATCCACTAACGCCTCGGCATCGACGAGTGGAAGACTAAAACATCGGCGGGTTAGTTCGATTAGCAGCCGCAACGGTGGCTCATCATCTTCGATCATTTCCTGATCGGCGGTCCAATCCGCTAATGCTTTCCTATCGGTGAACTGATTTTTACCGGCATTGGCAGTCGGAGCTTCTCCTTGTCGGAAAACTAGTGCTCTAGGCTTCCGCAACGACGGACGCACAAAACACTATCCTCTTCCAATGATCGATGTTTTCATCACTTGGAAAAAAATTTGAACTTTCTTTACTACATTGGCGGTCAGAGGCTCTATCCGTCAGAAGGATAGTTCTCCAGCTATCCGCAACGACGGGTCTAAAATCCCTTAATCCCTTCCGCTGTTCATCGATGATGAATACCACTAACATGCTTTGATGGCCGATGAAGTCAACACTTAGAAAATTTTTGAAATCTTGCGCCATCGGCGATCAGAGGCTCTACCCGTCGGAGACGTAGTGGTCTAGCCATCCGTAATGGCGGCGGTCAATCGGCTAAGAATCGGTGATCCATCCGTCTAAGTGTCTCGATGTGCCGATGGACAAACACTTAAAAAAATTTCTGAAATTTTTCCTCCGCGATCTTCCAATGCATCGACCATCGGATCAACTATCCATTAGGTGGCCTTCCCACTAAGTGATCCGATGGGCCGATAGTTCTGGCACTTAGAAAATTTTGAAGTTGAGGTTTTTCTGTCACAATTTTCTGATTGCTGCTAGGCAGAAGGCAACCTACTTCTGCTATTTGATCTTTCATGTCCCATTCAGGCCCATGCTGCAACCAAAGCTCTGATACCACACTGTAACATCCTCGACCCTCCGACCAGCTAAGAGGACGCTACTATACGTCAATCATCCAGGGATCTAGCCCCATGAACATACATATACATATAATGCTGAAGCATGATACTTTAAATCATAAAACATATCACGAAGCATAACCATTCATTATACACAACGGAAGAAAAACATATCAATCAACACTTCATGCATATACCGATCAGCATTTAACATATATATCAGCATTCATTAACAGTAAATATGATTGTAGACACAAGTTAGGTAAGGATACTTATCTTATAAAGAGCTTGTTCCGCAACCAGCTACGTCGCTGCAACGTTCCACCCAACCGTAGGCTCGCATGCTCTTTAATCTCTCAGCAATGCTGCCACCCCCAAGTCGGGAATGATTCCCCAAGGAATAAGGAACTAAATAGACCTACACATAGTCATGGATAACAACACCACAAGGGTACACATTTCAGCCAAGCCAACACAGTTGGGTTTATCAGGTGAACAACGGATCATCCAAGCCAACAAAGTTGGGTTTATCAGGACATCCAGGAGCTGGGAAAGGCTAATGCTAAGTTGGTGCACTAGTACAAAAGCGCGTATTTTTCCACGGAGGTTTTCCACGTTTCTTACTTTTTGGTGTAAAATCTGATGTAACAGGAACGAGGCGTCGCTATATCCACGCCTAGCCGTCGCTGTATCCACGCCTGGACTCTTAGACATCGCTGTATCCATGCCTAAACTCTTGGACGTCGCTGTATCCACGACTGACCGTCTCTATAGCGACGTCACCGTCTTTTGTTGACTTTTTACAACGGTCAAGTTATATACTTGGTTATATCACCGCTGGTTATATACTTGGTTTGTCTGGGTTATTCGACCATTGATTTTTTACATGAATCTCAATGTCCATGGTTTTTGTTGTTGATCTAATGTGTATCTAATGTCATGATCACAACTATCATAGATCCTACCTTATAATTCTTTTATATTGCATCTCAATCATTTGAAAAACCTTTACTCATTTATCCATGTTCCTTGTTATATATCTATAGTAGCCATCTTCTTTTCCTACCGAATTCTTGACAAAAAGGAAAATTTTAATAGGAAAAATTTAAAATAGACAAAAAAATAAATAAGATGAGTAAATTGTAAAACCCCAAATACTATCAATCTTCTCTTCTACAGTTGATGCTATAAAGGTAAAACACTACAATCTATATTATATCTCTCATTGCATTCCTATAC
>LPNX010902822.1:224468-274862 GCA_001517045.1 Pseudotsuga menziesii | reverse complement strand
TAATGTCATCGTAGTATCATCCCACCCCATACTTTCAAGCTTATAGAAGTAATCATCTATATTCATAAGAAAGAACTGGTATCTCACCTATACCATAGAAACTCAATTACCATGAGATATTATCATGAAAAATTCAATTAATTTCTTGATTAGGTATCATACAATAATTATATATTATATATAATATGTGATCCATATTATAATGTTTGTCTATGCATGTGGTAGTAACTAGTCTTGATTATGGGCCTACCCTCAAGACCATATATGAGACATCTTTACCTATAAATTTTCCTTATTGAAAAAACTTTCATTCATCCAAATAATCCATGATTATTCGTGCATTCCATTAAAATTTATCTCATGCATTTATCTATATCCCTATGTGTTAATTAATTTAGCATAATCACATTTTCAAACTACAAAAATAGAAACACATAGAAATAGAATAGTTCATGAAACATTCCTTCCAATTTATACCCATGGAAAGGGTTCCCGATTCATGGACACACTACCAATAACACATCACATGAAAACATTCACGGCCATAGTTTGCGAGCTCGATGTTGTCATCTACATTTCTTCTTGATTGATGGGCTCTGTAAAATGGCGAGCTCAATTTTTCCATAGAATTGCAGATTCTCATGGTTGAGAAGGGGATGGCCCCAGATGTTTTTACCTACATCAGTTTGATTCAGGGGCTCTCTGATGCGGGTCTGTTGGACGAGGATCTGGGTAGTATTGCTCTCATGGAAGTTTTGTTGAGACAACAAGGTTAGTATTTTAATCATCCCGGATTTGGAAATCGAAGCAAATATGGGATCGCTGGATTTGGTAATATTCATCATGTGAAAAGAGCCTGAAAATGTATCTGTATTTTTCCTTGGATTAGTTTTGGTCTTGTGAAGAAGAAGTCATTTTTAAGAATATGGACGCAAATTCCATGGCAAATCGTGGTGGTAACAACAGCAGCAGCAGCCATGATCATTGCTGGCCCTCTAAGATGCAGGATTGGCATTTAAAGAGTCCTTGGGAGTAGGAAGGTTGCACAGGGATTTACAGTACGACCGGGGATAGGTATGAGAGATTACTCATGGCTGAATGGGTTTGTTCAGAAGAGGGTTATAATATTGGGAAGGATTTATTCTGTGGGACGAACATGGTTCATGAGTCCTCGCCCCTGTCTGAGCTTCTCATGGCTGCTGGTAATTTTACTAAAGTCATCAACGACTCGAGTTTTTCAGGCAATCATAAGGCACAGTTTCCTCTGGATGTCAAGATTCATCGGAATCCTTTGGCTGAGGGTTTTGTGAAAAGCCAAGGCATTGGATTATTGAAGGGTTGGCTTGTAGAAGGGGTTGCAAAGGGGTTTACTCAGTTGAGCTGGGCATCTCTTCTTAATCAGAAAATGGTGGGAACATATATTGCTCAATCTCAGGGGTAGAACACTGGATTTTGTGATCAAAAGATGAATTTGGATTTCAAACCACCAGTGAACTCAGTTGTTCCAGGGTTTGGTGGACGGTGTGAAAGTGAGCAATCCACTGCAGATAGTCAAATGAAGTTGAGGGAAGATTATCCAATAGATCATGTAAATATTGAGAATGGATTTCTCTCTGAAAATTGCAATTCTGGAGATGAACTTATGAACATTATCTTTAGACAAGTAAGTGTGTTTTTACGAAGCCCTCCTGAGATACAATATAACATTCTAAGCTAGGTCTCTTAATTGTGCTTTTTCTTTATGGTTATTGATGAGCATATACTAATACATTTTGAAAAAATAGGTTTCAACTTACATGGCTTGCAGTCATAGTAGTCTGTTATGCTTTTTTCGGGCACTGATTGAGCCTGTGTTTGTTCTCTTTGGCAAATTTGACTTGTATTTTTTTCCTTAATCTAGTTTTCTTAGGTGGATTATTTCCTAGATCTATGTTTCTGTGAAGCGGCTTGTATTGATACAATCTATGTTTGTTATATATGTTTAACATGCCAGTATTTTATTGTGTATTAAGAAATTCACTTCAGTCAATTACTGTGAAGCACAGACAGCTGTCCTTATTTGTTCTTTGCCTTCCATGACCGTTGCATGCTTTCTCTCTTTCCTTTCTCATGTCATAATGTTGCATGTGGCAAGGTGGGTTTGGACTAGTGGTTAGGGGGTTGGTACTCACAAATTTAATATGTTGGACTTCAATATTATAAATCTCAATGTCCCTATAACTACAGCTGACTATATACTGTAACACAAACAATTTCATTTGCACTACTAACAAAACCCCAGATTTTGATTGAAGGCAAAATTTAATCTAATTTACTTTGTATGAAACTACCCATTTTCTACCTAAGAAAATTCTATACACAGAATATAAGTTAGAAATATAATTATTAATGTTGGTGTTGATGCTGAACACAGCGGCAGCAAATGGCTTATTTCATTAAGTTGTTAAATCACCCTAAATATTAATTATTGATGCTTCTTTTTGCTAAAATTCCAGCTATATCTTCCCTTTCCATGCACAAAAGCTTTGCATCTTTGAGTTATGAATTTCTATAGAATGTCTTGTTTTATTGCCAATGTTTTGGGTGAAACCATCTAGAATCATCGAACCCTCAACCCCGTGACATCATTGCAGTTTTATGATTATTGAGGCTGCTGCCATCAAAGATGGCAGTCGTGTCCAATTTTCTTTTCTAGGGTGGAAATTTCTTGAATAGGCAGGTCCTGTTACATTCAATTTATTTTCATCCATGCAGTTTCATGGTTATTGAGGCTGCTGTTCATATTTAATGGAAAGCGTGCCCAGTTTTCCTTTTTGGGTGAAAATGTCCAGAATTGTCAACTCCTGTGAAATTTGATTTGTTTATCTATCTGTGGAATGTTATGGTTATTGAGGTTGTTATTCAGTGATGTATGATTTTCATTTTTGGGCAAAAATGTCTAGAATGTCAACTCTTGTGACATTTGACTTTTTTCCATCCATGCAATTTTATGTTTATGGAGACTCATTAATCTTCGATGTCAACTTTTTTGTCCAATTTTCTTTTGTGATTGGCTAAGTGTATTTGTCATGGTGTCTGCATCAGCATGAAGGGATCAGTTTCACAGATTGTAATGCGGGATGTGATGGTTATCCTCTGGAAAGCTACATGTGAAATGGGTTTGTGTTGGGTGGCAAAGAGGTCTGTGCTATCTGAAGCAGCTCAGATATGGTGTATAATTAAGGTGCTTCAATTTGTCTCCAATCACTTGTAATCATTGCAATAGATCCATTCAAAGAGGACTTGTTAACCTTCAATCCCTTCATTGCTTCTTGCGGAATTTGTACAACTTACAGTTGCTTGCATATGGTTATTTTCCTGATGTGCATTGAGCCAGCATTTCCATATTTTTCTACATGGCTCAGGTTTGCCAACACTAGCAGACAAGAAGCAAGATGAATGATTAGTTGCAGGAGACCAATTGTAGAGTTGTAGATGATTAGGAACACTCAGAATTGGTCAGGACAACTAGAGATCATCTGGAATCTCTATGAACACTCAGTGTTAAGAATGACTAGAGAAGTATTCTAGGTTCATGCCCATACTCAGAAAAGTATTCTAGGTTCAACTTCCTCTAGTGTGACTGCTTTCATCACGGACTTTATTGATCTTTGTCTCTTTCCTAGTTTAGTGGTGCCAGAAATTTTACTCAGAAAATGAGCACTATATAGGTGTATGGTAGAACATAATTGCATTATAAACAACGTATCTGCAATATTGGTGAAAATCTGTGTCCAAGGTATCAAAAATTTGCGTAGAAACTGAGCACAATATATAGAAAATTGTATTATGAAAAATCTCTGGTGGAAATATGTGCCCATATGCTTGAATATTGGTTAGAAAATGAGTACAATTTCTATTCCCTAACCTATAGATAATATTCTGAGAAGATGAAGACAAAATCTGTGCCATTGATGCTACATGAAGGTCTAAAAATTTGCTGCAAGATGTGCAAAAAATGGGTAAGATTGGAGATTTCTTGGTTTACATAGGCATGCGGGTGATTGGACCTGGTTACAGCTTGTCATGTTTGCATAGATTGTCAAGTTTCACAAGTTTTGACTTAAGTCTGATGTAGCAAGCCAATGTTGCCTTGTTCTGGTTAGATTTGACCTAGTTTTGGAATGGGGTTGAGTTAAACTGGCAATTTTGGGTATAACAGAGCAGGGCTTGCTTTGCTTTACTCTTCTTCTTTGTCATTTTATTTGTTTAACCTGCAATTAACAGGTTCTTGAATTGTATGAATACCAGCCTCCAGGGCATTTAGGAGTAGATATTAGTTTTGTAAGGCTTTATCATGTGCTATAGCGTTTTATCTGAACGAGGCATATGCTACCAGGGGAAGATTTTGATTAGATACAAAGTTATAGCTTGCATGGCAGCATGTTAGATTCAAACACTTTAATTTGTGATCACTTGATGTGCGAAACCTTGTTGTTTTTTTTCAATCACTTTGTTTAGAATTTTTAAGAAAATGAGCTTCATTGGCTATGTTCCCATTGTCTTAATTTGTGCTTTGCACCATTTGTAGAGCATCCTGCCATGCTAGGGCAACTTCCCCATCTATAATTGGTTGGGTCTTTTCATATGATAAGGGTTTAAAAAGGAGACTATGCAGCCACAATCTTTCTTTGTAGAAGGCACATGGAAGATGTAAAGGGCTTTAATATCTTAGGGTTACTGTTGAATGCCTATATTTGGTGTCTTAAGTATTTATCACGTGGTTTTGGAGATTTTTGTTTATAAGAGTCTGAATATAACATGTATAATTAGGAATTTTACATTCAAGAATCCAACCATTAGAGCATATTGATGATGGAATCCCACTAAATTTTGTTTTATGCCTTGTGAAAATCAACCTTAGATAACGACCTTTTGACTAGGCTTCCTTTGCCCAGTCAAGACTTGCCTAGGAGTAATAAAATTATCGAGGATGAAATGGCCTTTGAGAAACCCTGTTTGCTTAGGTCGAACACTTTGGGCAGCTGTATGTTTGATTCAAGTAGCCACATTAAGCAAAGTTATAGGCTGCTGACCACTTAGTTTCCTTTCATGTTCCTTTAGATATCAACATAATAAGATTTGCATTTACTTGCTCCCCAGTGTGGCCTTGTGTCCAAAGCCTCTTGGCACATCCAGGAAAGATCATTGCGACTGATGGTCATTTCAGCCATGCATTCTGGCTAAAGCATTTTGAGTAGGGGTGGCATGTTATATACCCAATAAAGGGGTAATTAGCAAAGACCAGCAAACCAATTGTGTGCTGTTAAGTTCCACTGGATGACAACTTACATTGCTGAGGGTAGAAAAAATATTCTCTGCCATTTTGATTTTTTCAAATGCATTTGAAGAATGAAAAGCCATTTGTCTTGATGATAGATAACATAGTGTAACAGTTAGTAAATGAACTTTTGTTCATTTTAGGGTCATTGGAAGTTGACTTAGCTGCTATACATCATGTTCAAGCATGCTTTTAGGGTAATATCCAAGGGAAGTTCAGGGTGGCCTTTGGGATTTATTACAACAGATAACAAAACATACCGATTGCAACCATATGTCGGTTCTAGTTTTGACCTGCTATATAATCTCGGAAATTTGGGATGAATGTCCTAATCTTCAACATTTCCCAGGCAAACCAAATGATTGTATGAGTATATTTTTGAGAAAATGGTAAAAAAATGGCCAATTCAGGAAAATTATTCCTTAATGATTTTGCTGGATTATCTCTGTAACATTTCTGTATTTTCATAGGTTATAATGGCCCTTGTTGCTTCAGATATTTAGATTAAATGAATGGTACTTTCCACTTAATTGGATTTTTGTCTGGTTATTTGATTAGACTCTTGAGCATAAGTTATAAATTATTAGTCAAATGCAAGGTATCTTTCAGAATGCTTGTTGAAACTTTGAAATACCATGTGATTAGCAACTTGTTTCTCATTTATACTTCATCGATAACTTAGCTGGATTTTTTTCTAGCCAACCTTATGCTAGACAGAGTCATTCTATCTAGAAGAATGATATGATCCAACATCAGACATTTGTTGCTTGCAAACTATCTAGTAAAACTCTGATATTGGTTTAATAATCATGGACCTTGGCCCGTCTCTAAAATCACTTCAGGAAAGTTTATTAGTTGACATAAACTCTGTTTAGATTTGCTTTGAGAATTCAACCAGGGATAGAATGGTGATCCTTCTGGAGGCAAGTGTGCATTCAAGAGACCTTCATCACTAGGCATCTGCCAGAAATTCAAGTTAGAAGTTGTTCTGCTTGTTTTGAGAACTTCATATCCAATATTTTTTGGCATGGAAAACTCTACTATTTTTTTCTACAATGTTAACATTGAAGGAATATATCTTCAGTGTATAGATTCTTTTAATTCTTATGAAGAAAACCTCATCTGCAGGCCTTAACTATGGTATTGGACCTGACTCCATTTTCCTTTGCAATTGAACTTGTTGCTCTTGCATCAAAAAGGGATTTTTGAATTTGGAGAAGTGGCTAAATGATAATCTTAGTAGTCAACGGGATAAGTTATTTGAGGTAAGCTGCTCTCTGTTTAATTGTTTTTGTGTAATTAGTCTTAATTACTTAATGTTGCATACTTGGTTATTTAGTGGACACTGATTCCTAAGTCAATTTGAGGTAAATTGAAAGGCTGCTTTATTTGTTATCCTCATTGTAAAGTTCTTGATGACTGAATGTTGTATCTTTTCATTACTGAACACTTGTTACTTTGGTTGTAGGCATGTCTAAAAATACTGAGGGAAAGAACTTTATTTGAAGCATCAAATGACTCTTTAGGAAATCCTGTCCATTAACATTCTGGACCTATTGTCAATCTTTCTTTGGAGACACCTCTCCAAAAATGAAAGATGTTAGAATCCTCTACCCCATAGGTAGATAAAGCCTTTAATTTGTTTCCTCTTTAAAACTTTGGTAACCAATATACTCTGATTTTGCTTAGTCCAAGCATGAGGAGGATCACAGTTTATCCAAGCATTTTTAATAATTAACCCTGGGTAGGATGAGAGAGTGCATCCTCTTTAAAGGAAATAGATGACAAAGAATGCTAGGATTGCAAAGCTACTGCAGGCCATTTAATCACAATATTAACCACATCAGTTTCTCCCATTTGCCTTCAATGTATAGCACAACTTCCAACTAACATTAGGAATAGACTTATGTTCAAATAAACCCACCCATTAAAATTGTAAAAAAAGTATACTCGTTAATTTTCTAAGCAAAACCACATGAAGGCCACAAAGAATAATATTAGTCTTTAGACATACATTGCAGCAAGTACAGTTCATATAATGATAAACACATCAACCAAGAATAAATCACAATAAACCCAAAAATGAAAACTCCTTATGAGTCTTAGCCAAGTTGCATTCCCACATGTCTGAACTAAGAAGAGATTAAAACCAGGAAATAATTCCCAAGATTCATAACCCATCCTACAGTGTCTCCCAATCATGATCAGCAACAAACTGACAGGTACATTCCATTCCATACCAAGGCTATAACAAAGAGGTTTATGGAAAGAGATAAGAGAGCCTAAAGTATTGCAAAAAGTGGCTAGATCGTGCAGAGGCTTAGGTGAAAATTGCTTTGGATTATCAACGGTTTTCAACAAGTGCACCTGTTTCCCTACTGGTTCTCTCTTATTACATGACCAATCTGTCCACCAAATGTACTTTTCAATACATGCCATTTTCTTTCTTGAATCTTGAACAGTTTATCCCCGACAATAGTACCTTAAACTGACCACTAACTCAAGGGAACCATATACAATCTTATAAAACCATTCCACAAAATCCATTTTTAGTGGAGCCCATAAGACCTTCACCTCAACTCTCGAGTATACTTTTTCAATACCAAGATTTCCCAATATTTGGTATCGTCATCCCTAGACGTCAATTTTATTTGTAATAAGAGAGAACCAGCAGGGAAACAGGTGCACTTGTTGAAAATTGTTGATAATCCAAAGCAATTTTCACTTGGTCCAAGCACATCAAATAGCCTTAGTGATGAACGAATCTATAACACAAACCTTGACTTGTAAAGCAACAAGTATCCAACACTCCAAACAAAAGTTCTCTCCAACAATTTATACAGGGAGGGTACCTTGCTTACTATGAATTTTAGAAAAGTGGCACATCTAACAATATTAGAATATGTTCTAGCCGTCTATTTGCAAAGCTACTGTAGGTCATTCAATCACAATATTAACCACATCAGTTTCTCCCATTTGCCTTCAATGTACAGCACAACTTCCAACTAACATTAGGAATAGACTTATGTTCAAATTGAGTTATTTTTTTGTGATTTATGGACATGTTTCAGCATGAATTATGGTATCTTGTTTCACTCTAACTATTGGGTTATTCAGGTTCTTCAAGCTAATGTGGGCCAGTTAGCATCTCGAGATCTTGCTCAGGAAATGAAACGAATGCATTCTGCAACTGTCCATGTTAATCCATGCTTATTGAGTGTTGGGGCTTCAGAACAGTCATCATCTGAGGTCTTTGCAACTGATATTGAGGAAGAGGCAAACTCTTATTTTCAACAGACATATATTGGACAGTTAACAATGCATGATGTAATAGAAAAGATTGCACATTTCAAGGAGTCATCTGAGAAGAGGTATCTTGTTTCCTGACCTATAAATAAAGATAATAGTGTTCTCAGCTATAAAGCTTTTCCTGATTAAATTGTCTTTTGACATTGGAGGTTTTCTATTGAACTGATTAAATTGTCTTTTGACATTGGAGGTTTTCTATTGGAGCTTTGCTTCACTTGATTCATAATCAATGTTTAAGGTTGGTTGATACCTTGATGCTATATGACTGTGGTTTTACAATACTTTTGAATGGAATTTTCCAGAGTCTGCCGATGTCATCCAACAACATCCTTAGAAGAGGGGCTGCTTGCATTAAGGGGGTTGCTTATCTTAATAATATTTTGGCATTTTGTTGATGAGAACTACTTACAAGACGAGAACTACTTACAAGTTACATGACGAAAAATACTGACATGGATTTCTGACATTGCATTTGTATTTTTTTTTAAACCACTTTTAACCATTTGTGTGCCTTGAAAGGAGGCACACATACTGGTGCATGCCTACTATTATAATAAAAGAATTCCACAAATGGAAGCCTTTCTTCTCACAGAGTTTTCTTACCAAGCCACATGAGCTCTTAACAAAACAATAGCTCTCTAACTCTTTCTATTTGCACATGAATCTAGTACTAGTTGTTATTGTTGAGGGCTAATTATGTGCACAAATCCTTAAACTAGTCCTTAAAGTTTCCTGTAAAATTATCATCTCCACACTCACAATATCTTCAGGAAGGCCATACCTGGAAATACCTAGGCTATCAATATTTTAATAATATCCCCTACCTTGCTTGTGAAGAGTTGAGGGTTAAATTTGGCCATCTTGGTTAGTCTATTACCTGCCACCAAAATCCTATCAGTTTGTCTAGTTGTCTGAGGCAAACATGTCACAAAGTCCATGTAAACACTCTCTTATTATTATGAATAGGTAAGGTCATTGGCATTCCAATGATGGATTCCTCTTTGAAATGTTTAATAGATATATATTGCATGTGCTTGGTTGGGTATTGAGTTGTGCCCTTCTTCATGTTCTAGGAGACATGGGAATTTGCAAACTTCCAAGTGTACTAGAAGACCAAATGTGAAAAGGTGGACAGCTTCACAAATCACCCTTAAATAGGCTCAACCACCCCAGGGGTTGATGACCTTAGACCATGTAATGGATTCCTTCGAACCCTAATGTGGCCCCTTTTATGATAAGGATCCAAGGACCTTAATGATGAAAAAAACAAATATTCAAGAACACACCCGGCAAATAGGGACTCGAAGGTTAATGAAATGGGATGCACCAGGAAAATAGGGACTTGAAGGTTTTTTATATGCAAAAAATTAGCTGTCTCAGGTTGTCTAAGAGTATTAAAAAAAACTGTAACTGCCATACTCCACTGCCAATTTGTGTTGCTTGAGATATTAAAAACTAGATACCCATACGTGAATAATTACAACATTATACATTTATTGTTACATACATCGTTTCCTCCCCACTTGTGAAGAAATTGTCCATAATTTCTAGAAAGTGTTGTTCAAATATAGCCTGGGATATCCCTTTGGCTCAAGATGGCAGGTTCCCTGTTGACCTATTAAATATGATGTAGTTTTCCTATTCTGTGTTGAATCTGTTGATTTAGGTTGGAGGTTGAACAATTGAGAGCAGGTATAGTCTGCCCGTCGCAGGTATAGCATCCCCATCGCTATTCCTGGGGTTTGCATTTTTTTTTTTTAAACTTATACAAAGCATGGATATAGAGACGGCAAGGCGTGGATACAGAGACGGCAAGGTGTGGCTATAGTGACATCTTATTCCTGGGTTTGCATATTTTTTTTTAAACCTTATACAGAGCGTGGATACAGCGACTGCCAGGCGAGGATACAAAGACGGCCAGGCGTGGATATAGCGACGGCTTAGACATCTAACGAAATATAGAACATTGTCGCTCTTGCAACGCAAATTAGGGGTCGTCTCTATTGCGACGGAATTGTTTCCACGGAAAAAAGAAACACTTAGATGTGGCAATATCCATGATTTTCCGTGGATATTGCCACATTTTGCCGTGGCAAAATTGATCACTTGTACTAGTGGTGAGCTCATTCAAGAGATATAGACACCAACACCAGAAATAGTCTGGTTTCTAGAACACCCACACACACCTAACACAAGGAAATCATCCCTTTCTCTGCAACGCAGTCCCTCAGACCCTGATCTCCCTTCCAGTGCTATTCAGGGGTTATGGAGAAGGAAGCTAGCTCAGTAGCTCTATTTGTGTGGTTCTCAGTCGACGAGGTTTCTCAAGCACCTCAGGCCCTCATTCACCACTCCAATGCAGTCCGAGGACAAAACCACTGCATGCAAGCAGCCAAACAACTATTCAAGATTTTACGGGGGAAAAACACAGTCAATCCATTGTGGCAAACAACAGCCCACAACAACTATGAACCCACAGCAATCCCTTAAGGAAATCGCTGGAGAAATTACACAAATAGCAATGGGAAAGGAAAACGATTCTCAGTCTGTGCGTGAGGGGGGGAAAAGAGACAGCCAAACAAATAGTGGCAATGACATCCCACGATCAACTCTAAGGACACAGCACACAAATCTCACTGCAGTCGCTGGGAAAACTTGTACAGACCGGGAATGGAACAAGTTCCGACTTCCAACTTTGTGTGAGAGACAGAACGCAACCCACAGAACTATGGATGCGATTACAAACACAATTTCAACAATGGGAAGAACAGAAAATTAAGAAATCTGACAATGGTGGAAAAATAACACTCTCTGCGTGATCAGAGGAGAGAAACAATCCACCAGACCTCGAATTCATGAGGCAGAGGAGAACTATCTTCTGCGTGAATGGGGAAGAAAACCCACCGACTAGCAATCCTAAGAGAGAAGGTGAACCCCCAACAATGGAAATGTGGATTCCTTTAACTCCCTCGTGTGAAGGAACTGAACAGGCTCACGATCAGGGTAGTGGACAGGCCAACAAACGCGTCGTGGAGAGAGAGTGAGCAAGCGTGGGCGTGGTCTTTTTTCCAACCAATTCATTGTCCCAACAAACCAATAGAAAACCAAGGTGGTGGGAGTAAAAGAGAGAGGTGACACGTGGCTCTTCCCCATGACTCAAAGTTCAACATTCCCCCCTTCCTTATCCTTCAGAATCATGCCACTTCTCAATTTATTTTCCCCGAACATAGCTGGTTGGGTTATTTAATTAAAATGCATGTTTACATCATGCCACAATTAACTATACACTATACAACCCGATATACCATCGGTGACCATTCACAAAACAAAAACACCACATAACCAAATCCATGGTGGGGCCTTAACCTTTAGCTTTGCACCAAGATTATTTACAATATATGCAAGCGAGGTTAAAACCCAGGTATTACATCTGTATTCATGCATCCCTTCATCCCGAACCCTAATCTAAATATTTGCAGAGTGGAAATGGCACCTCTTAATCTCTTTGAGATTTCAGGCCCTAAGTTGGTCGAATCAAACCCAGAAGCAGCCGCATTGTTTGAGAAGATAGGCTAGTGTTCGTTTTTTAAGGGTTTTAGTGGTCATCATGTAGAAATAACTAAACAATTCGCTTTGTCACTGAAGGATGATGTAGCTCAAATTGGGGATTTTCAGCTGATTTTGAATGAGGATATGATTGCTAAATCTACTAAGCTTCCTCAAGTTGGTGAGCACTGGTTCAAAGTTCAAAAGGTCAATAAGAAGAAGTGTGAAATGTTTCTATTACCATTACCAAAGGGTTCGGATCTTGGAAGAGGCATTTTTGTTAAATTTCTTAAACCACAATGGAGAGCCTGTTTTGAAATTTTAATCAGGTATGTTACCTACGATGGCCGTTACTCTCGTATACATAACTATCATTTACAGTTTTTGATGGCCTTGAAAGGTAGAAAAATCAATTTGACTTTCTTTCTGCTTCAGATTCTTAGGAAAATGGCACATACTGTACAGACCATTATTGGAGATATAGAACAAAGTCTATTTCATCATGGTCTTCTTAAAATTTTATTTCAGTACCAGTTAAATTGCCTTGATAGATATTGGGATGAATTTTTGAATGCAAATAATTTTGGGTTAACCCAGTATTGGCCTACTCTGCGTCCAAAAACTCATAGAAAACGTAAATGTTTTCCTCAAACTAAAGCTATTTCTAAGTCAAAAGATGTTGAAACATCTAAATTGAGAATACCAATAGAGGATAGTCCAAGGCATACGGCTACAATAGAAACCCTTCCTTTAAATTTTATACGAGGATCTTCATACTGTATCTTCAAATGCAAGGGAAAAATTGAAATTGTTAAACAAAGGAAAGGTAAAATTCGATGGTGAATCGAATTTATCAAAATTCCCCATTACAGGGACAGGTTTACTCAAAATTACTAGAAGCATGAAATCTTCCACTTCAAAAGCACCGGTTCATGTCCAATATTTTCCATTTATCGAAATTTTAAGTGAGGAAGAGGATTATGGTTCAGTAGAAGTATCGTCATAGGAGTGTGAAGAAAAAATGGATAATTCTGTTGCATATTTGAATAATGATTGTAATGAAAATCAATCGCCGGTCCTGCCAAATGATACAGAAATCAAGATAGGATCTGCCTTTGATAACGATTCTTCATCAGAGAAGACACTGAGGAGTACCATGAAAACTATAAAATTAAAACAACAAATTGAGCAATTAAAATGAAGACTGAAAAAAGATGAATCGAATTCCATTGTATTGAAGGATGAAGTGTAGAACTTAAGGAATGAGTTATTAACTTGGATAAAACGTTGGCAGGATTTGAAGGAGAAGAAGGACAGGTTAAAAACTTTGACAAAATCCTGGATTATTGCTAACAAGAAGTTTTTGAAACAAGAAGAGCAACATAAAATGGAAAGTATAAAGTTAAAGGCTAAATTGTCTGAAGCTCATCGAGTTATCAAAATCAGAAGTGCACCTTAAAATTGTTATTACTAATGAGCTTTTAGATAATAGAATAGGTAATTGGCATGCCCATAGAATCATATATTCTGTAGGCATTGAATATCATTTAATTTAAATTGTTATTTCAGTTTTGATATTTAAGAAAAAACTCATGCATGGTTAATTGATTTTGTAGGTGTCATATGGATCCTCGATTTTGATGGTGTTCTTTCCATTTATTTTTCCAGCAAATGATGAAGTCAGTTCGAGTTTGAATGTTCTACATGATAGATGTCAAACAACAAACGCTATATGGACAAGTCGACATTGGTTGATGAGAAAGCAGTTATCAATTTGACAATTCAGATGCTAGGTGCACTAGTGAAGAAGATGATAATTAATGTCCCAGATTCTAGATGTTCGATGATTTAGGATCAATAGTTTATTTTTAATTAGAGTTACATAGAAATAGGAGGCAGTTATTGGTCCTTCTTATAAAACTATGAAATACTGATGATAGAGGGGTGGATGGAGTATTGAAAGAATAGACTTATTAGAAATATTATTACAGTGTCTGGTTTTAATTTCTTTACTGAAAATTTACCTTTGTGGAGGATTGTGACTAGAGTTCTCAAACTGATATCATTGTTTGTTACTCTTTTGAAAACTTAATATATATATTTCTATATACTAATTTCTCACCATATATTTTATGCAATTGTACTGTGATATGGTTGTATTTATCATCTGAAATTATACTCTATTTGCACAAAATTGATGTTTAATTGAGAATATTATTGAATTTGATTAATCAATATTTGTATTGATAATTGAAATTTGATAATATAAACCTTTCATATTTATTTTTTATTTAATTTGTATTTTCTTCAATGTTTTAATGAATAAATATCATCTTGTTATTCAAATATTTAGTATTGAATATTAGTTATTAATTAATAAAGCATCACACAATAAATTAAAAGTAGTTATCTATTTTAATTTTCTGTTGTTGTGCAAATTCAACAAAGTGATTTTATGATAATGATTTAAATATTTTCATTTGAATTGTTATTGTCTATCTCTTTGTTTATTTGAATCATTAATTGATAATTAATTTAGTATTCCAAGTTGCTCTCCCCTGAGATATGATAGCTAGTTGATTTTTATTTCTTAGTTTAGTTTATTTTAATAGTTGTTAAATAGAATTAGAGTAGTTTGATCAAATTTAAAATAGTCTTTTAGTTAAAATATTTAAAACAAAACCCAAAAACTGGATACTTTCCTTAAGAAAGCATTTTTGGATAACTTAGACTTAGGAAACTAACTCTAGGGTTTATTTTAAGCAGTAAAAGAATTAGGATAAATTTTTACTGAATTTTTAAGTTCTCCTTAAGAGAATAAATTTAGTTGGTAACAGAACCAAAACCTGTGAGATTTTTCCATTTCAAACATATCGGAAGCTGCTATAAGCAACTTGTGTGGGCTTAATCTCCTTAAGTTGGCCAAGTCAGAAAATCCGACCAACAGGTCCGAAATCATAAGCTCTTATCGTATTTTATTTGTTGGGGCTTTTGGGGAACAAGAAATGGTGTTATTTTGAAAAGGTACCAAATGTGGTTGTGAGTTGTATGAGAATTTGAGGACTGTATAGAGAATTTTATACAGGGGAAAAGAAAAAGGAAAGCAAATTGACATATGATCCTTCCATTTCCACTCAAGATGTTGTGGGATTCTTTGATGGGGAAACTCAGATGGGTGAATGTGGTGGAGGGATGTTTTTAAGAATAAATGAATATCATTATTTTAGGCTATGGATGAGTTATGGATAGGGAACCAATACTAGAGAATAATTGTTGTCCCTTTGGGGGTTATTACATTTTGCTTCTACTATTGGAATCAACACTATTCAGATACTTTGTGACTCAAAGGTAGTTGTCAATTGGGTAAATAGAACAAAAAAATTGCAGTTCTTACCTTTTGGGCAATGGTTTCAGCACATCCTCATGCTTCTATCATATTTTTAAAATATATCTATCGGACATGTTTTTAGAAAATTTAACTCTTCCATTGATGAATTATCTAAGAAGGCTACTGGGGTCTTGAGGGCACATTATATGTTGAGGAGTTCATGGAGGACACCCTTATTTTTAGGCCTCTCTTTCTATTTTCTCTTAGATTGTGTTAGTTATTTTTGGATGACTGTAATTTCAAATTATACTTGTTTGATCTATTGGTGAATGTAGATAAAAAAAATTGTAGATAAAAAAAATTGTAAGTCTGATAGATATGCAATGCATGTCTATACTAGAGGTAGTAGTAATTTGTTTTTTTATTGGTTATTGAGAGACTCTTTCAATAGTATGCCATGAGAGGTGTTACTGAAAGATGTAAGAATTTGGTTTTCTTTGATTCTAATGAATATCAAGAAGAAGAAAAAAATTCTTTTGAAAAATTTATTGAGATTGCACAATTCAAGTGCACCATGATGATCATCCAAAAAAATCTAATAAAATGATTTAAAATACTCATAATAAAAGCCATTTTTAGTAAGATATGGAGTAAAGACAAAATAACATTATACAATTCAAGAGAAAGTTATCAAAATGACAAATCAATGTTTTTGTTTTTATTGGAGAGGTTCATTTTTTCAAATTCCAATAAAAATTTCAAGGTGAAGTTTTATGTTCAAAGTTCAACAATTATACAAGTTATGGTCTATCCAAAATAAAATTATTGAAATTGGGGATTATTTTGTTGGAAAATAGGTGAGTTTAACTACTTATTAGCTCACTTCAATGTATAAACCTAGCGATAAACACCAAGGAAGTTGTTTTATAGTGTTGCAAACTTCTCTTATGCCATTGAAATTTAGTGATATTCCAAGTTTTGAGGATTTGGTTCATTTTAGAATTGGAAAAAATTTGAGGGGCATGTTCCAACATACATGGAACTTGGATTATAACCAAACTAGACCCTCAAAGGAAACATGTCAATACAATAGACTAATTAAAAAAACATACTTCCAAATTTAACCAGAACATAGCAGACCCCTCTAAGAAAAAAGGCCTCCATAACAGTCCATTCTAGACTAGTGGCATATACATTTATTAGTATAAAGTTTCCAAAACCTCAGGAAAGTAAAATTTGTCAATTTATCCTGGATGACTAGCTTTCCTTCCTTAAGGATGAGAGATTATTTTGATAAGCCTTCATGTTGAATTAGTGGTACACATGATTGAAAATATAAATTCAAAATACTTTCGAGCTTCCCCAATTCTGTCGAGGAAGGAAGAAAGGATGATATTTGAGATCTTGATTTTTCCATTGCACCAGTCCACAATCAAATTTGAATCTCCAAAATTTTTAATTGTGAAGGTTGGTTTAAGAACTGCGTGTTGTAAAGGAAAGTATCCTATGGCTAAGGTTTAAGAGGCCATCAACATACTGGGGTTGAAAGAGAGATGCAAAATGTTCAGCAAGCATATATAAGCAAGTTTCAGAGATTGGAATGGTTCATACCTTATCCAAACAAAGGTTGATCCAAGCAGCCCTTCAATCCTCTTCTTGCTCCTCTCTCTCCAAGAGACCTGCAAAACAAATTATACCTTCCTCAAACCAATATGACCACATATAAAGCAATGTTAATCAAATAAACATGAAATAATGATCTGAATAACATCATCATATGATCATAAACAGAGATTCAATCACACATTGAACAATGATTTGGGAAGAAGAAGGACATCACATCTTTATTAATCTTGAAAACAAGTACAAGTATACCTTCTCTTCAAGTTTGGCACCTCACAAAACCTTGATCTGGTTCTGCTGCTTCTCTTCTCCAAGGAACTCAGCCTCCAATCTCTGCAACACAAGGAGAATGCTTCTAGGGAAAAGGTGTGGGCAAAGAGAGCTCCAAATCCTCCAGCATAACAGTGCAAAAATTCAAGTCCCCTCTCATGTACCTCCCTATCTCTATTTATATGGTTAAGGAAGAGTTAGGGGTGAAGACAAAGTAGTTGCAACTGAAGGAGTCAGTTTCATAACTACCCAAACTACCCGAAATCAAAAGACGTGTTTTTTGTCATTTTTAAGATGCATACGCGGGTTGCATAAATGGACAGCCGCGTACATGAAAAGTATACACGGGTTTCATAACTGGCAAGTTGCGTGTCATACGCGGGTTTCATAATTGGACAGTCGCGTACACGAAAAGTATACACGGGTTGCTAATACAGCAAGTCGCGTATAGACAAAAAAAAAATCATTTTAAGGGAATTTCTGGGCATTTTCAGACTTTGGTGTCTTCTGGAAAGTTTTAGCTAACAGAAATATCTTTCCAACTGCATAGAGACAAGGTCAAACAGAGTTACATAACTCAAGATATGGGTCCTACAAGATAGGTGTTTTTTCAGTGACTTTCATGAAGTGTCATCATGGAAGTGTCAACATGCGACAGAATCATGGGAAAGTGGTCACAGGCAGAGATGTGTCATTTTGAGCTATAACAGTGCACACCTAAGAAAAATACATAGGTATTTTACTTTTTGGGGGTTGTTGGATCCTTCACCTCCTCTGAATTTGATAGAAAACAAACTTGGTTCCTATTCAGGTATAACACAACTTCAACACAACATAGATCGGGACTACCTTGGTAGGCCCCATCAAATAAACCCCATTCAATGGACATGTCGATTCAAGAACTTTTATTAAACAAGTTCTATATTGTATATTGTGCCTTGACATTCCTTTAACAAGTTGGGTGCTTTGTGAGCCACTTGAGCCACCATCACTTCTCCTCAAATAGCCATTTATTCTAAGTGACCCACATGCCTCATATCACAAATCTAGGGAGATGTTTTAATCTTTATTATTTCTATCTAAGAGCCAAGTTTCATACCAATTACTCAAAAAACCTCCATCACATATGACTAGACAATTTAAACATGTGCAAACCTCCTACCACACTTCGAGGGAGAACGGACAACCCACAAATAGGTGATTCATCATTTCCTCTTGTGATTTACAAAGAATGCACCTGCTCGACCCAATCCATTCTCTTTTCAAACTATTATCCCAAGTTAGAATTTTATTGGCTAAGGAAATCCAAGAAAAAATCATTATTTTTAACGACCTTTCCAATTCCAAATATGGATCCACCACCATCTTATTTCTTCATCCATTGAAATAGGAATTAGAGCTCATATCTTATCTTTGTTGTCAACTTACCTATAGAGAGGTTTATTGTATAAATTATTTCATCCTCCTCATGAATAATAATTATAATGCCATTATGATCAAGATCCATCAAGTATCTCTCCCAAACGACAATATGATTTCTAGAGATATTGAGGTCATTTGCAAACTTCCACTTCTAAAACCATGGAGAATCGTAACCTTGAATATAAATATCCTTTAGCTTTAAAATACCTTGATTCCTTAAGGTATATTTTATATCATCATGTAACTTATGATTTCCCCCACAGGAAACCCATGGATCATCTTCAATCCTGACCTTGACACCATTTCCAACCTTCCATGCGACCCAATTACACAACAATAGAACAAATTTTAAGAGAAACTTCCATATGATGGAACCTCCTTTTGTTTGTGAAGACAAGATTGCACCTAGTATTCTACTGAAAATTCATGAAAATACTTGTTGGTTGTGGAGCCTGATCTTCCTGATTCAAAGATGTTATTTTTTAGACTTTTTGAATCCAAGCACATGATGATGCAGGAGCATCGAGTCATAGTCCTATGTTTGCTGAATAAGCAGTCAATGCTTCCATGTAATCTTTTTCTAGAAGATAGGGTTGGTTGTTAATGACTTGTAATTCGATTTCTAGATAGGGTTTGTTTGATTGTAATAATGGAAAGTAACCACAGATACATTCATATCTTGCTCGAGGATAGGACAGTTGTAGATTTACTTTCTTAGAAAATTCAGATCCTATTGTCTCAGATATGACATGTTTAATGGAGTTATATTTAATGCCATAGGATCTAAATTTGTAGATAATTAGAGAGGGAGATATGGATGCATAGATGCATAAGTGAGTAAGTGTGTGAATGAATGTATGCATGAATGGTTTATTGAATAAAAAATAGAGTTAAATACTCTACATATGTGACTATCTGATGTCTTTCTTCAATAACCAGAAATATATTTTGAATTCTCTGTGTATATGAGTCTTTATCATTGATAGAAATTTTTATAGATTTCATAGAAACAAAGATGTATTCATGCGAGTAAAACAGGAGTGAATTGATCGTATCTCTGATTAATTCATCTAAAATTGGCTGAATTAAAGTCTGTAATTTCGACATATCTACGGTTGTAGATGAATTCCAAAAAAGAAAAGTGTACTGGAATGAAGTTCTACACTTGATCAGAGAACAACGACTAGGAAGCGTTCCACAAAATATCAACGGTTCTCAGGAGTTGCGGGAAGAGACTTGCGGGAGGAAACTATGGAAGCCCATTTTTGGGAAAAGTGGGAAGGTATATCTGCAACCCGCAATCCGCAATCCAACTGCGGAAATGACCATTACAGCCGCAAGAGTGTGGAAGTTAAATTTTTAAAGATGGAGAATTGCATTCTCGAAATCCGCAATCTGCAATAGCGGAAGGGATCTTGTGGAAAGGCAATTGCAAAAGGACTCAATTGTGGAAATTGAGTTGTGAAGTCCATCTTGCGGAAGAAGGTTTTGATCGTCATTTTAAGTTGATTAAGAGAACTTTAGGTATGCTAGCTCTTGCTTATCATTAGTTTTGATATCAAAGCATAAGCATCAAATCCTAAAAGGATGCAACCAAGATGAGGACGAGCGCGTGGAGTTCCAGTAGAATGTGGTCGAGGAAGATACGCTGCAGAGACAAATACACAAAGAGAATTGAGAGAAATCCAAGATAGGATGGAAGCTATGGAAAGAATAAATTCAAAGAATACAGACACCAGTGATGAAGGAGAATCCTTTGAAGAAGAGAAAGAGGAGAATGTTGAAGAAATGAAGAAATGAATCATGGTTGTAAGTAACTATATATATGGTTCAAACACTCTTAAATTTGATAATTTCTTGGTGTTATTCTTCCACAGAAACAGGTACAACGTTGTGGTGTCATAGGCTTGGCCACATGAGTGATAAGGGGATGCAGATTCCCAACTCAAGGAAATTTCTTCCGTATCTGAAGCAGGTAAGTTTGAAATTCTATGAGAACTGTGTTTATGGAAAATGGAATAGAGTTATATTTCTCACGGTTGGAAAACAGAACAAGAGTGAAAAGTTAGAGATTTTGTATATAGATGTTTGGGGATTGGCTCAGGTCCATTCTCTTGGTGGCTCTCGTTATTATTTTACTTTTATTGATGATGCAACTAGAAAAATTTGGGTTTATTGCATTAGACAAAAGTCTAATGTGTTTGTTACTTTTAAGAAGTGGAAGTCTTTGGTTGAGAATGAGACAGTGAAAACATTGAAGTCTCTCAGATCTAATAATGGAGCTGAATAATGCAATAAGGAGTTTGTTAGTTATTGTCCATACCATGGGATTCATAGAGAGAAGATAGCCCTAGGAACACCACAAGAGAATGGTGTGTTAGAAAGGACGAATAGGATGGTCATGGAGAGTGCAAGGTGTATGAGATTGCATGCAAGGTTTCCATTACATTTTTGTTTGATTTTGTAGACAATGTTGTTTACTTAATAAACAGAGGGCCTTCAAATGCTTTGGATGGTGGAATTCCAAAGGAGGCATGGACAGGTTAAAAGGTAAACTACTCATTTCTTAGTATTTTTGGTTGTGAAGCATTTGTCCATATTGATAAAGAAAATAGAACAAAGCTTGAGGCTAAATCCAAGAAATGAACCTTTATTGGATACAGTGTTGATGATTTTGGTTATTGCTTATGGGCTTATAAAAATCACAAAATCATTAGGAGTAGAGATGTAGTATTCGATAAAAAGGTTATGTACAAAGATCAGTTGGAGGGAAAGAAAGAGGAAAAGGAAAACACAGAGTATAGAGTGCTTGATGAAATCAAAGAAAATGAAGTTCCAATGATACCCGAAAATCAAGAACAACATGAGGTACCTAAAACTCCTACAAGTCTAAGAAGATCTACCAGGTTAAGTGGACCCCTTGAACGATTCTCTCCTTCACGGTATTATTTATTGATGACTATTTCTAGTGAACTAAAATGTTATGAACAATAAATGAAGGTGGAAACTAAAAAGAAATGGGAGCAAGGCATAGATAAGGAGATGGAATCATTGGTAAGAAACTAGACTTGGGATTTGGTTGAGTTTCTTGCAGGTGAAAGAGCATTGTAGAATAAATGGGTTTACAGGTTGAAAGAAGATGGAGGAGGAAATAAGTGGTACAATGCTAGACTTGTCGTAAAGGGGTTTGCACAAAAGAAAGGTATATATTTTGATGAAATATTTTCTCATGTTGTTAAAATGACTTCAATTACGACTATTTTAAATCTAGTGGCGGTAGAAGATTTGCATCTTGAACAATTAGATGTAATAATAGTCTTTCTCCATGTGGATTTGGAGGAAGATATTTATATGCAATAGCCACAAGGGTATGAGGTCAAAGGGAAGGATAACTTGGTTTGCATATTGAAGAAGTGCTTGTATGGATTGAAGCAAGCTCCAAGGCAGTGGAATTTAAAATTTGATAAGTTTATGACAGAACAAGGTTATAGTAGATGTCATTCTGACATCTGTGTTTATTTCAAGAGGCTAGATAATGGAATATATATTATCTTGTTGTTGTAAGTGGATGGCATACTTGTTGCAGGGTCTAACATGCAAGATATAAATGTGCTCAAAAGGAAACTAGCTAAATAATTTGTGATGAAGGATTTGGGTGCTGCAAAGAAAATCCTTGGTATGAGAATAAGAAGAGACAGGAAAAAGCACAAATTGAAATTGTCTCAGGCTGAGTACATAGAAAAGGTATTGAATAGGTTTAGAATGAAGAATGAAAAAACAGTCAGTATACCTTTGGCCAACCATTTCAAACTAAGTAAGGAGATGTGTCCCAAGACATGGGAAGATATATAATACATGTCCAAGGTTGGCTATTCATCGGCAGTTGACAACTTAATGTATGATATGGTGTACACAATACCGGATATTGCACATGTAGTGGGAGTTGTGAGAAGATATATGAACAAACTAGGTAAAGAGCATTGGAGGGAAGTACAATGGATTATGAGGTGTTTGAGAGGTACCACTTCTCATGTATTATGTTTTGGAGGTTCATACACTATTCTATAGGGATATGTTGACGCACATATGGAAGTTGATAAAGACAGTAGGAGGAGTACCACAAGGTATGTTTTTACTGTGGGTAGAACAACAGTAAATTGGATTTAAAAGCTGCAAAAGGTTGTTTCACTTTAAATTATAGAAGCAGAGTATGTTGATGCTACAGAGGCAAGTAAAGAGATGATTTGGTTGCAGAGGTTTATGGAGGAATTGGGTAAGAAGCAGGAAAATAGTAAGTTGTACAGTGACAGCTAGAGTGCCATCCATCTTGCAAAGAAATCAACCTTCCATTGAAGACTAAACATATACAGCTCAAGTACCATTTCATAAGATCTGTTCTAGAAGATTAATTGTAAAAGTTGGAAAAGATACATACTAGCCAGAATCCTACAGACATGTTGACAAATGTAGTAACCAAAGAGAAACTGAGTTCCTTCTTTGTTTTTGTTGGTGTTCAAGCATGAAGTTAAAGATGAGAAATTTTCCAGGTTCAAGGTGCAAAACATAATTAACACCCTATGTTTATAGCCGAAAAATAAATAATAACTTCACTGTCATGTGTGTTTCAGGGTATGATAAATTTTTTAGTTTTATTTTAATAAAAGGAAATGAAATCTATACAAATATAAAGAAATTTAAACGGAAATGGAACTATACACAACAAAAAAATTCCTTTGTACATCCCAATAGATTCGACGCATAACATTTAAAAGAAATATACAAATATGAACAGAATTAAAATTTTTATAGACTCGAATGAAATCTTGAAAATGTCAAAGAAACTAAAAAAAAGGAAATTTTAACAAAAAGGAAAAATATGGTAGATAAAAGTCGTTTCTTTATTAATTTGCTTCATCGTTGCACCGAGTATGCCCTAGGAAATACAGAGGAGTTTTTATTGGAAAGATGAAGAATCTGGTCGAAGGCAAGCTAGACTGCGATGGAAAAGGCCACGACGAAAAGGGAGAAGAGTAAGTTGAAATCAGGAGTCAGACCTATTTTGTATAAGAGTTAGTTAATTTAGACTAATAGTCTATTTTTGGGAATGGGAATGATTGTAAATTGGGCTAATAGTGCTTGTATTTTTGTTTTGTAAGTAATAGATTTTCATTTATTTAGTAAAGAGCATATTACATCAGGAAAGGATAATTCCTGTAGATATCCTTACCCGACTCTCTGGAAAAAAACTAAATAAACATATTGTTCTGAAACATGTTTTCAACATAACATAACTTCAACAAAATTTCATAGAGGATCCAAGCCTTGCTAAATAGACCAAACAAGTACCTTCTAAGAAGTACCAAACTTCACGTAGTCATTGTTAATTGCCATATACTATTCATCACTTCCAGACAAATAAATTTGGCATTTAGACCTAAAAAACACAAAGAATTCCTACAAAAAAACACAAAGAACTCCTACAACAAAATATAGGGAAGGTCGGGGATGCGACCCTAGATGTTGCTACCCACTAGAGCTGGTTGGGACACCGATGAAGGACGAGTTGAAGGAACCTATATGCCGAGCCATGTCAAGATGGAATCCATATTTTGGTTCAGCACCTTTGATCCTCCTTCATCTCTGTCCGTCATTTCCCGGGATGCTCCTCCTCATCGCCTATCTCCTGCATATCCCACCTTGCTTCTCCCAACAATTTTTTCATTACCCAAAAAAGCACCATGGTGCACTCATAAAGACCAATTCTACCCACATTGTGGCCCAAGTCAAGGATCCAATCTTTGGTTTTGCAGCACTCCTCATACAGGATGTTCCTGTCCAGTTCCATCGATAAATTCTGCTCAGTCTCGTTGATTCGTTGTTGGATGTTAGTATGCAAACCAAGTTCAAACATTCAAGCTTCCCATACGGCTTTCTTCTAAGCCTGAATCATGCGACAGTTCTGATCCTCCGGACCTGTCTCCTGCTTCCTCCTTCTGCTTCTTGCTTCCATGCTGCCCTCTGCGCTCTTCCGTTGGTTGACATCCATTTTCCCAATCACCAACGCTTATCTGCTTACAATAACAATTAAGTACACACACAGTTGTGTTTTGTTGTTATGTATTGTTTACCACCCCGCTCACCCCTAAATAGCAACTTTCCATTCTGATCCATAATGAGACTCATCCTTGCTATGATTCTTGAATTGAGCTCTTTGGTACTACACATATAGATCTCATGCAGTCACTCAAATCCATCAATTCATTCATTCATTTATGCTCGTTCGTCACTTGATTGAAAAGAATGTATATTGACCATGAAGCTATGTAAATTTATGCCAACATTCCCTTTGCATGATCTTTGTCGTAAGATGGATGATAGAATCACATATTACATGGATGTATTAGGGACCTCTCAATGTCCTTCCCTGTTCGTTTCACGAATCCTAATCATGTCTTGGATTATGAGATCGGTACACCTGTCCCTAGCGGTCATGTCCGTCGCTTCCACCCAGTCCTTTGCTTTAATTGTTCTTTGGGTTTTGGTCCCGAGTTTCACCAATATGTCCTCCACTTTGTTACCATTGCATCTGAAGTGGTTAAAGGTGATGGTTGTCCCGGGGTCGAATTCTTCCACCATTCGCTATGTTCTTCCTTCCACCCTCCATGAGTTTTCCACCTTTGATCTTGGGGTGCCATGGAGGATCGTAATTGCCATATGTATTACCACCTGGGAGTCTCCTTCAACAATAATAGGGGTCCATTGATACTCCTTATCCATTTGGATTCCCTGCAAGAGGCCTTCCACTTATGTTTCATAAGTTAGTCTCTTTGTCGATGAAGCTGAACTTGAAGACTTGCATTCTACCCATGTGGTTTCTTATGATACACCCATATCCCACTGGGCCTAGATTACCTTTCAAATCTCCATCAAAATTGAGTTTAAAAACCACCAAGGGGGGGGTCCAAGTTTCTGTGATTGCACCAATCCTGATAATTCTGTTTTGTTGGCCAAAACATCATAGAGTTCCTGAGATTCCCCGGGACTTCATGATGCTAAACTCTAAATCTAAAGCTTCCCAATCAGAATTTTTCCAGGATTTCATTCTTATTGTTTCTAGCATATTGTTTTTTATGGTATTCCATACCCCCTTGGATTTCTTTGCCTTTCCTTCGAAAATCCTAGAATTGCATTCTTTTTAGACCTCCCAGAGAACAAAATGTGAAAATATCTCCCAAATATGGTTAATGATCAAATTCTAGAAAGGGTTGGTCGACCACTCAAAGGGAGAGCGTCTATTCTAGAGAATGTATGACTCAGCCAGATTGTTTGAACGACATTGCCTCGCGATCCCATATACTTGTAGCAAACATGCACTCATCCGGGAGGTGATTCATTGTTTCCTCTTCCTTCTCACATAAGCAACATCGGGAAGGTCCCTGCATCCCTATTTTTTTGAGTTTTTCACCTATTAAGATAGGATTTTTCATAACAAGCCAACTAAAAATTGAGATTTTAGGCCATAGTTTTATCTTCCACAACTTCTACCACTTCTGGTCTACCGACCAATTATCAAATCCCACCCATAATTCATAGGCTTCATTGATTGTGAAGGAGCCACTTGTACAGTATCCCCATCTCAACTTATATTCACCTCTGTGAATTCTAATTCTTAAATTTTTTAAAGCTTCCTCAATTCGATCTACTTCCTCCCCTGGACCAAGGCATTCCCACCACTCCCTATTAACCCAAACCCTAAAGTCCTGTTCATCCTCTCGGTTTTCCCATATGTCCTTGACCTTTGTGATGCCTTGGTTAGTACATTCCCTACTAATTTGTTTTATTTCCCTATATCATCCTAAAGGTGGAATTCGCTTCCATGAGTCCTCCCAAGCTTGAGCCTTTTTCCCATTTATAAATTCCTATAAGTTGTTGTCCTGGATCAATCTCCTACCATGCCCGACTGTTTTCCAGATGTGAGATCCTAGGATTTCTTCCACAAAGAGAATAATATTCTCCTTTTCCCATCCCGACACATATTTTTTATGCCATACATTTCCCAGGGTTCCTAATTGTGGGAAACCCATCTCCACCAAAGCTTGGCCCCACTAACGTGGTTATCCTTTTCTGGGTCTCGTAGGTTTATACATCACTTCTTCTTAGGGGTACATAATGTTTACCAACTTACCAAAGCCCATTTGTGTTGTTCGTTTGTCCCGCTCGATAAAAAATTTGACTACATATTCTTTATGTCTCTCAAGACCGCCTTCAGAGTACCAAAGGTAGATAAAATATATATTGGTATTTCCTGGAGGACTTATTTTACCAAGACCAGACTGCTCACAAAATTGAGCGGCCTTATGGTCCATTTTTTCAAGGGTCTTTTCATGTTATCCAACAGATCTGTCTAGGATCTCTTCCTAACCATTGAATCAACAAGGGGGGATCCTAGGTATTTGGATGGAAGGGGTCTCTCTTGGAATCCCAAAATTCGGTAAATATTGCATCTAGTGACCCTAGGTTTATTGAAGAAAAAGACCTGGTATTTTTTATTGTTGACCTCCAATCCTAACACTTTGCCAAAAGTTGTTAAGAATTCTTTGAGAGTTCTGGCTTCTTAGATAGAGGGGTGGCCCATCAACATAGTGTCATCAATGAACTATTGGTGTGTTTGTATGTCTGCCCTTGGGTGGACCAGGATTCCTTGTAATTCATGGTTGTTCTGCAGCACTGTGATTTTTCTTCCCAAACCTTCTTCCATGACGATGAATATGAAAGGAGATAATGGGTCTCCCTGTATTATTCCCCTTGTTAGTTTTAATAGACCCGATGGGACTCCATTAACAAGAATGGAGAAAAAATATGAGGATACCAGATTCATGACCCAATCAATCCAGATGTCCTTAAATCCAAAATATTTAAGCATTTCTCGCATAAAGTGCCAATTGAGTTTGTAATAGGCTTTCGCAATATCCATCTTTACCATCATTTTGGGGATTTTCTCTGTTTTAACTGAATGTAACACTTCATGAACTAGGATAATGTCGTATGTTATTTGACGGCCTTCGACAAACCCGGATTGTTTTGGCGAGATCAGGGAGGGTAAGATGGGTTTGAGCCTATTCGCTATGACCTTGGTTATGATCTTATATATGACATTACACATGCTTATGGGTCTAAATTTGTCTGTAGCATCTACCCCTTCAATCTTTGGGATGAGAGTGAGGAAAGTAGTGTTAAATGCTGGAAGAATATTCCTAGATACCCGAGAGTCCTCCACTATCTTCCACACTTCCTACTTGATGATATCCCATATGGTGGAATAAATTTACAGTGAAACCATCCAGGCCTGGGGATTTTCCATCTGCCATTTGGTTGACAGCTTCTTCAACTTCAAGGAGTGTGATTTCCTTCATTGGCATTTCATTATGCTCCATTAAACTAGAGGAGGGATGTGTTGGGTTATTTGTTTAATGTCCCTACTCCTGTCATTTCTTGGCTTAGTCATTATCTCCTAGAAGTGATGGCTCAAAGGCACCTCTATCTCATCCCTTGTTTCAACCCTTTTGCCATAGGAATTTTTAATTGAGAGAATATTGTTATGCGATCTATCCTGGATGACTGATCTCTGGAAGAACTTTTTGTTTATTTCCCCTTCTTTCAGCCATCTGATTCATGATTTCTGGCGCCATAGGATTTCCTCCTATCGTTCCCTCTCCTCTAGCTTGGTGCATAGTTTAGTTTCTTTTATCTGAATTGATCCCTGTGGTATGTATCTTCATCATCTTGGATCCAAGGACATTTTTTATACGAATATGTTTCCAAACTCTTCTTTGTTTCATTTCTTAATTCTTTCTTTTAACGTTTTTAATTTATGTTGAAACTTGTACATGCTCTGGCCCTCACCTTCATCTAATTCATCCCACCATTGCTTGACCTTTTCTATGAAATCTGGGTGTCCTAGCCAAAATTTTCAAATATAAAGGGTTTTTTAAACTGAGAACCCAGACCGCTCCACCATAATTCCACTAGACAATGGTCTGATCCAACCGTCGGGAGAACCGATGAGTGAATTTCACTACCTAATTCCATTATTGAATCTGATACTAAGAAACAATCGAGAGGGGAGGAAATATGCCTATCACCCTTCCTCTTTGTGTTCCAAGTGAAACTCCCCTGTCTCGAGATAATATCTACTATCCATAGATCTTCGATAGTGTCTCTAAAGACCTCACATTCTTCCTCCAACCTACGTCATCCTCCTTTCTTTTTATCCAATGAGGTTATGAGGTTGAAGTCTCCCCCTAAAACCCAATGCATCCCTTTTGTCTATTCATTGATATTTATAAGTGTATTAATGAAATTCATTTTCTCAAGGGAGTTATGAGGCCCATAAACATTTGTAAGCACTCCTGAAAATGGGAAGCCAATTACCTTGAATTCTGCAAAAATGAAACATTGGTTCCCATTGAAACCTAATAACTACACTCTATTGGGATCCCATAGTATCCCTAGGCCACCTGCATACCCTCTTGCATCTATACCCATTCCTTTACTCCCTTTGCATATTTTCTTACTGGTATCCTAAAGCTAATTCATTGGGAATTTAGTTTCTTGGAGAAACACAATGGTAAAGTTTGTACTATTGAACTTCTTTCTTAATATTTTCACTTTTTGAGGGCTATTCAACCCTCTCACATTCCAAGTTACTATATTCATTGAGAAATTGAAAACATATGGGATTATAACCCTAGGGTTTCATTAATAGTAGGGTACTGACCTGATTCAACCAATCGTCAGTCCACTTCCACTACTCCTTGCTTATTCAATTTTCTCCATGTCTTCTTATTGGGTCTGCATGCTTTCTCTTACTCTCCTTGTGGGATCCTAGGATAATTCCCAGTTGGTTTATCTCCCTTTCCCTGATGATGAATTCCTTTAGTAATACCACTTGCTCTTGCAAGACATATCCTTTCTCTACATCTACACAAGCTTGTACAATACCATCCAGATCCAAATATCTTATGCCCATATCCTCTGCTTCGTCCCCTGTGTCCCGTTCGAGTTCTTCATCAGTTCTTCCTCTTATATTTCCCTCCGTCGCTTTGGTAGGATTCTCCTTAGTTTCCTATTGGTGGAGGCCACTTGTTGTCCCTCCTGGTGTTGATCATGTATCTCCTTTGGTTGATCTTCTAGGGCTTAAAATTTATTGGATACAGATACCTTTTTGTTCACCTCCTAGTTGTCCTGCCTTCTTCCGCCTCTTTTTCATGAGGAAACTTGAGTAAACCCTTCGTCTATTTTTTCCTCCTCCTTCCTGGATGTTGGTTTTGGGGTGTTCATGGGGAAATCCCTAAACAAATGTATGTATTTGTGGCATCTACACCAATGAAATGGGATTTGCTCATAGTCTAGGGTTTGCATCCATTCGTCATCTTCCCATGATATTTTGATGGCTTTAGGTAGTTCTTTGGTTATATCCATATAAGCACATATTCTTGCATAGGATGTGTATCTCTGAGCCTTGGTTTGTTTTGAGATATTGATAAATTTTCCCAAATCGTTCCCCATATATTCCAAAATTTCAGGATCTCAGTATTCACATGGAAAGGAGTAAATCCTAATCCATACCAGTGCCACTTTCATATATTCATTGTCCGGGCAGAACTTTTACATACAAGGTCTCAGGAATAAGTCTGTCGAGTAAAAGAATTAGGGTCCTCCATCCAAAATTTTATTTTTGTCCTCTAGGTTAAGAAATGATATGGTGAAGAAACCCATGGTTCCTAGTTGGAGTTCATATTTCCCCTTAGGTTTCCAATATGAATTTATCCACCATACGAAGGATTTCTCTGATGGTTGCATTCCCATAAACTTCCCGATGAGCGCATGGTCTTTCATATATTGGATTTGATCTCTAAGTTTAGTAGATCGGATCTGAAAAGAAGGAATTAGGGCCAATTTGGGAAACCACTGACCTTGCCTTCACTCTGTAGATTCTCCCATATTTGTCTCTTGATTGGCTTGATCCTATCCTCCCATTGTATCCAACACGATCGAAATCCCCTCAACCTGCAATCCCATTGAGGCCATAGCTGGGGAGGCCTGAGAGCCTACCCCTTTTCGTGTCTCCATACCTCCGCCAGTCCCTCTACCTCCTGCTTTCTCTGTGAGTCCTTCTTCCTCCTTCCTTATCTACTATATTCACTGATAAGATCGACATCGGCTGATAACACCTGTATTAATGTAACGAGATTTTTTGAGTTTTTGAGAAAAAACAATCGACTGTCATTTGACGTACATTCAATGGTTAAAACAAGAATTGTAAAAAGCATATAAGGTCAATCCACTCTATGTTTCGATGAAAATACGATATTAGGGAGACCAGACCAAGGAGAGATCTAGGAATACACGAGATAATGAGAAGGACAAAGCCTCATCTATTGTAAAGAATATTCTGAGAGAATTCTGGAACTATGCACGTGGACAAAGGCGTTCAAAATATCACTCATTTTAGATGAAGAGCACCTTTGTGGTTTTTCCTGTATGGGTTTCCACGTTAAATATGTGTCTAATGTGTATGAATCTTTATAAGTTTGTCGAACATATAATGATATAATATTGTGTAATGCCACTTAATATGTGTTAAAGCCTATATATTTTATATGTTGTATATGTGTGTTGACAGATTGATCTGCCTTTGATTTCAATCGAGTGGTTTGATTGTACTGTGATGAAGAAATCCTCTTCCATAACTACAGAATATTGGTTCTCGCAATCCCCATAGATATCTCAAGTGAGACTATTTGCAGGACCTATTGCAAATGGTGATGCAGCCTGGTTCTCGCAGTCCCCATAAAAAGAAGAAATATGTATGCATTTTGATTAAGGAATCTGGAAATGTTTTTTCTTAGAACTAAAAGGACCTTAAGACCTATGACCCAACCATATTTCAACGTCAAATTCCTCTTAAAGAAGATACCAGCCCACATAGACAAATCAAAGACAAGTTAACCCAATTCTCCATCCATTAATACAAAATCAGGTTTAAAAAAATATGTAATGCAAAGATCATCATTCTAGTCAAGTATTGAGAATGGGTGACAAACTTGGTCCCAATCGAAAAAAAGAACGTAGAGGTAAGGTTGTGCATAGATTTCAAAACTTGAATAAAGATTCATTGAAGAACAACTACACACCACCTAAATTGGATCAAACATTGTAGAAAGTGGTGGGATCTCAAAGTATTTATATGTTTGACAGCTTCTCAAGATATAAATAGGTTAGAGAATGGATCCTACATATGTATTAAAGACCACATTTACAACATTGTGGGATACCTTTGCATATGAAAATGTTTTTTTCCTTGCTAAATCATAGGTATACCTTTCAAAATGCCATGAAATTTTCCTTTGCAAACATCAAATATATTTGTAATGTCATGTATCTAGTTAACCTTACTAATTATTCTAAAAAATATAAAGATCATATGCAACTTTCGAGGGAGGTATTTGAAAGGTATAGAAAATATGGTATATCATTGAATCCTAAATATATTTATTTGGGATGGAAAATAATAAGTCCTTGGGTCATATTTGTTTAACCTGAGGAGTAAATATTGATCTAGAGAGAGTTGAAACAATAAATATTATTCCCTCCCCGGATGCGGGTGTAATTCCTAGACACGTGGACTTAGGGGAGGCTGACAAGGCCTTCCCCACCCAAGCCTAACTTCACCAACGATGCCGCCACTGGGAGCCTTTATTTCCATGGGAAACATGGCTGCTTTCTGGTACGCCAAAGGAACCAGGCCATCTTGTCACAGCCTGGTCGTCATTAAACGCCCTCCTTACAGCCTTAATTCGCACCATCGCCATTCAATTTGCATGATTACGGAGGTTGGGCTTCATTCGATGCATCCTCTGTGTTAATTTGCTACTCTCCACTGCTTTGGGCCATCATACTTGACGCTACATTGCTGATCTCCATTGTGCACTGCTCTGGTTTTCCATCGCCATGTTCTTCTCTTTTCCATCATCCATCCATGCCCAAATGACAAAGAGGCACCCCCCGTAGAGGACGAGGTCATAATGCACGGGCTGAAGGCAACATACCTCTCTTGGCCCAAGCCATTGTCAATGGATTTGATTTGGAAATTCCGGAGGAAGTACAACGAATTGTCTCTGACTGGGAAGATGAACTGCCCAGGGCACTCGACGTAGCTAGAAGAATAGTGGAGCACAGATAGAACTACTGGGTCTTCAAGAACTTACTCACTTGGTCGGTCCTTAGATTTAACCCTCTAGTTCCCCCTCCACCACCAATGGCTCCTCAAGTTGTTTCACCTCCCACTCCTCAAGTTGCTACACCACCAGATCCTCCTAGTTCCTATGTTGCCCCAACCACCACCACTACCTCTCCACCTCACTCCATTCCCCCTCCACATTGTCGACCTTCCACCAGCTCTACATGCAATTTTACATCCAACATAGTCATTACGAAAAATACCACTCCGTTTCCCACCAAACAGCCACCTGTAGGAACCAAGGAAGAAGAAAACAACTCCAGTGATGAAGAAATGGCGACGTCAAGTGGAAATTTGAGGGCATCATCAGACGAGCCTGATCAACCAGTATCTCTAGGCTACAGTTGACTTATCGTGGAGGAACCATGGAAGAAACCATGAACAGAGGCTGCCATGGCTACATGTCCGTCTGCCTGCATGTAGCATGGTTTATGTTCAGGTGTCTTCTTGGCCACATGTTGTTCAGCTAGGAAATGTCAGGTTTTTTTGTTTACTGCATTGTTCTCTAGATGGTTTTTTGTCTGTTTCCTCCAAGAACTAAGGAGGCTTTTAATTATGCTTATTTGGACGACCTATTTTCCCTCCTAGAGGGGGGGCCCAGTCTTAGTATGAAACTCCATATCTGCTCCACCTAATCAGGTCGGCCTATAACCTTGTATGTACCACTATTTTTCTTTTTAAATAAATTTGCTCTCAACTTACAGAAAAAACAAATATTATTCCCTACCATAGACATAAGAAGGATCTAGAATCCTTCTTCTAAAAAATCAACTTACTTAGAAGGTCCATCCCCAATTTTGCGAAATTGACCAAACATATGACCAAAATGTTAAAAACATATGCTGACATATTATGGGATGATGAGACCATGGAATCATTTGTAGAAATAAATAAGGCAATGGGAGAAGCTCTAGTCCTAATCAACCCAGACTATGATAGATATTTTATGATATTCCATTTTTCCTTAGAACACATCATAGTTATCATCTTGCTACAAATAATAGTGAAGTTCATGATCCTATTTATTTTTTAAGCAAATCCCTTAGAGATGCAGAGCTCAAATATGATATCATGGAAAGCAAGCATACACCTTGGTCAAAGCCCTAAAATCCTTCAAGATTTTATTTTCTAGGCACAAATCATTGCTTTAGTTCCTCATACCTCAATAAAATAAATGTTATGTTAGAAAATGGTAGATGGAATTTGGGGTAAATAGATTAGTAAGATCCAAAAATATGACATGGTAGTAAAACCCACCAAACTAGTCAAAGGAAAAGGACTAGCGAAGATAATGTTTGAATCTAACCTGCAAGTAGTTGGGATCAGTGGAATCGAAGGTAATGAGGACAATGAACTAAGAACATAGGAGGAGGTCTATGTCAAGGATTTCTATCATCACTCACATTAGTATTAAGATAGAGTATATTTTTTTACCATTGGCCTCTGTCCCCAATTTTTTGATAAGTCGTAAACGAGACCTCTAAAATTACTTAAAAATGAGAATATTGCACTATGGAAATAGAGCTACATTGAAGGAATCTCGAGGGGATATTATACTTGTTGGAATATGAAGCTAAAGTTTTGATTAAATATATGCATCGAAGAATCTGTGGAGGTCACTTTGCAAGTAGAGTTATAACCCATAAAATTCTCAAATATGGTACTATTGGCCCACTATGTTTTCAAACATTCAGAATTTTGTAAGGGATTGTATAGAGTGTTAAAAATTTGTTGGAAGGAAAAGAATTCCCACGTTACCTCTAAAATCTATCCAATTTAATCTCCTTTCTAGAAATGGGGTATAGATTTCATTGGGGAGATAAACCCACTTTGTAGTGGTCAAAATTGATAGCTACATATTACTTTACCAAGTGGGTGGAGGATATCCCTACTACATATGCTAAATATATTATTGTCATTAGGTTTCTTGAGAAAAATATTATGTCTCAATTCCCCTATCCCAAGAAGATAGTGACCAATAATGCCAAATATTTTATCTCTCTTGAGATGGTGCATTTTCGTTAACAATATAACATCATCCTCAATCATTCCTCAAACCACTAACATCAAGGGAATGGATAAGGTGAGTCCTCATGAAAATTATTAAGAATTTTTTAGTAGAAAATAAGAGGGCTTGGAACTCACAGCTCATATATGCATTATGGGTGTATAAGATCGCCACAAAGAGAGCTACAAGAAATGCTCCATTTCATCTTGTTTATGGTTTGGAGGTAGTATAACTTATTCAATTGGAGATGTCAATAATAGATTTTTCATATGATATGGTTGTAGTTTTAAATGTACACCATCATGACTCAGTCTCCAAGACAATCTTGTGCATCCAGGATTGGGCCTCATGTGTTGAGGTAGAGAGACTGAATTGGACTCAATAACTTGGAGTAGATTCTTAGGTTGGGCCTAAGAATGACTAAGCCTTTAGTTATAAAGGTTATTCCTGATGTGTTCAGGTGAATGCTTTGATTTATCAAAGTGATGATGTTGTAAAGTCACGGTAGTACAAGGCTCATGACTTGTATGTGTCAAGTAATGCTCCTCATGTGAACCTCCAATTATAGTAGGTATCCATGGGGTGGACCTCCAATTATAGAGGTGGATGATTTGCATGTTGAAGCATCAAATTTTGTGTGATGTATTTCTAACCATGGTAATTGATTCGTATTCAGTATCCTTTAGAAATTCGTTGCCTCTAGAGTGAATTACTTTAGCATATGATCATTTGGTTCAAAGTAATATAATATGATCACTGAGTTGGAATCAATAACTTGGATTAGATTCTTAGGTTGGGCCTAAGGATGACTAAGCATTTAGTTATAAAGGTTATTCCTCATGTGTTGAGGTGAATTTTTTGATTTATCAAAGTGATGATGTTGTAAAGTCACGGTAGTACAAGGCTCCCAACTTGTATGTGTCAAGTAATGCTCCTCATGTGAACCTCTAATTATAGCGGGTATCCATGGGGTGGACCTCCAATTATAGAGGTGGATGCTTTCAACATGTTGAAGCATCAAATTTTGTGTGATGTATTGCTAACCATGGTCATTGATTGTTATTAAGTCTCCTTTAGAAATTCGCTGCCTCTAGAGTGAATTACTTTAGCATATGATCATTTGGTTCAAAGTAATATAATATGATCACAACATCAGACAATTCTTCTGAGTATAATATGATATGATAAAGAATTAAAGTTAACACATATTGACCATGCACTAAAGATAAAAAGATAAATACATAATGGATAGAGAAAAAAAGAATTTGAATTGCCCATGAGATGACTAAGTGAGCTTGAATTTGTGATCTTCAGTTAAAGCCACAATGTATGCTTCATTTAATTAAAGAACTCGCAGTGATCACTCCAAATTAAATCAATCAACATGATTTAGTTAATAATAGCTAACTAAGCGTTAATAAATACTGACTAGTTAACTAAATTATTTATACTTTAGTTAAACTAAAAGACGACACTAAAGTTAATCAAAATACGACACTTTAGTTATTAAAGTGTTTGCATTATGACACTTGAGTTAAATCACTATGACACTTAAGTTAGCATTCTAACTAAGTGATCATACATTCAATTAGATGGAGAGTTCAATCCAAATTCAGTTAAGCATCAGTTAATGTCGAAGATGAAAGGCATGGTGCATATGTTATGCATGATGAAGAATCCAATGTACCGAATTAATGATCCATGAAGGCAATTCATAATTTTGGTGTATGTAGTGCACAATTATCATGCATCCATCGTTATTGTTTGCATGTAAGTATTTTTGTATTGTTATTAATGTGTTGGGAATATGGAAAGTTTATACAGTTTATCTATATTCTCTATTGCATCAGCGTTATCTTTTAACTAGCACCTGGGGTGTTGAAAGCAATATGCTATTGTGTAAAAGACATTCTCTCCAATCTATCATAATTATATTTTGAAGAATCGATGGGTTTTCATCGTCGTTATTTTGAGGGTTTTCCAAGGGTACATCTTGTGTTGTGGATGAATGATTTATGTGATTGAATGTTCCATTGATACCAATATTAAATATTTCTACAATTAAAATTTTAAAGTTCAAATATCATCATATTTTCTCAGAAATTAACATGCATAACCTAATAAGATAAAAATGAGGATAAATTAGCTAGTGAAGGTTCAACAATAGAGAGTCCAAGTATCTGATAGGTTTAAAGAGAAACATCATAAGATGAAGGACTTTTTTGATAAAAAGGATAGACCTAGGGAGTTCAAAGATGGAAACCTAGTCACTACTCTAGGATAAGAGATGTGAAGACCCAAAAAAACATGGGAAGTTTGATAACATATGGATAGGCCTCTATGTTATCAATAAAAAAAATAGTGAATTGTCAACTACATTCAAGATGGAAAACCTAGAAGTTCAATGCTTGATTTCCCTGTCAATGGTAGGCATCTCAAGCACTTATTCTCATCATGAGAAGGAGTGAATATGCTCCACTTGTATTAAATTCCTCATTTTACTTATATTATATTGTATTTACTTATTTTATTCCTTTGTATTTCTTACTTTCTCCAACTTTTTAGAGATTTCATGTCAAATACCATAATCAGTGTTTTGTATTAGTGCACCTATATTTTGACACCATAACCCATTGGATAAGGCATTAATCTACTCACCTTGATATTATATTGGATCATCAGTACCTCATAGAGAGGAACCATCATGCAAAAAGAGCCAATGATGTCCCGTTGGTGCACCCCTATCAAAGGGCCATGACCTTTTTAGCTTAAGATGGAGCCAGAAACTAAATATATGTCCTAGATCTACTCAATGGTGGGATTTATTTCCTACTAGAGGACATCCACAACACATAAAGCATCACACTAAATAATCTTGTAAGGGTCTCAAAAATAAAAAGTAGCACAAACAGTTTAGATATCATTGGGTGATTAGATAGATGGCCCACATTGCATCATGTTGAGGCATTTCGTCAAAGTCCAAAAAAGGTGAGTATAGTACAAACAACCTATATCTTATCATGCATCACACTAGATCATCTTGTTGTGGTCCCAAAAAGTAAAGATAATGTGAACGATGGATTTTCCCTATGTTGGAATAGATCAACAGTATACAATCTCTCACAAGATTCCCTTTTCAATAGTATCATTTGGCAGTTCCGCAAAGGATCCTACCCCAAATAAAACACAAGATCTTCTTGGACACCCATGAAACAATTGGGAGGGGCCTGACCAACCAATCAAGGAGAGCCAATGATATGATGCCATGTGTCCCAATAACTTGGATTTTAAAACCCGATGCAATCACACTTCGAGTATTAATGCATAGTAATGGTGATTTGTTCTAGACACATAGTAAGGATACGGTAGTTTAAAGCTCCATATGACCCCTCTTCCCCATCACTCAGCAAATGCAAGAAGAGAAGCAATAGTTAATGGAAAAGATTAGTTTCTTAAGAGAAGAAAATGTCTCATTATAAGCTTGAAATCAGGTAATGGAATGAAGGATCAAAGATATGGACATTGTACAAGGTAAGGATTTTAATTTCTCTTCAAATTAGACAAAGAAAATGAAATGATTAATACCATTAAGCATGATATTACTAAAGCCATTAAGGAAAAAAAATTCCCTCCCTTGACAAGTAATCAAAGGTCCCCACAGAACCAAAGACTCAACTACAACATCAAATAAATCAACTGCTTGAAGAGCTAGCAACATGGAAATTCAAGTATGAAGAAAGTTCCCTTAAGGTAATTGGAGCTAAAAAACTAACTAAAAGGAGAAACGAGTATTTGAAGAAGCAGGGAAAAAGTTGGAGGAGACAAAAAAGAAGTGGCACGAAGAGAAAAAACATGTGGCATATTTGAAAGAGGAAAAATACTGTCACATACCCCAGATTGCAAAAACATTTTATGTTTGAGAAGACATTATGATTTAATTGTATTATAAAGTTTGTAATTATTGACCAAGTGGGGTCAACGAGGATTGTATTTAATTGCTGAATATTTTATTAATTAATAAATAAAAGATGAGGCAACAGCTTAAGGAGGCTGTTAAATGAGTGTATACTGGCCACTTGGTGTAATAGGCTATGTTGAGAGAAGATTGACACTTGGCAGCATCCTAAAACTACTTCTAGCTGTTGCAGGAGGCAGCTTCCCTATTTTTGTGGTCATGTTCCCCAAGAAAGTGGAACAAGAGCAGGTGGCTCATTAAGTGAAAAACTGACCCAAAAGACCTAGGTATGTGTATAAACTACCCATCGAATTCAATTGAGGTTGTTCAATATTTACTTGTGAAATTTTTGAGTGAAATTTCTGCACAAGAGGTTCGATGGAGGGGAAATATAGAAATGTTAGAGTGTGAAAGTGTTGATTTATTGAACTAGTGTAACTATTTTGGTTGAGTTCTTACTGTTGATTACTCTGTGGAGTTGTAGGGATTTCTTAACCCATTCTCTCACCCAGTGCTTTCAACCAGGTGGACCAATGGACAGGCTCGGGGGTCCAAAGCCTAGCTGCTAAGCTATGTTTAGGAATTTGGTTGGGTGGAACGGGATTCTTAGACTATAGTCTCCTCTGCTATATTACCAGGTTCTAAATGTTATTTAATTTTCTCTATGCAAGCATAGTAACTGGACTGTATGAATTTAGGAGTTGATGTTTATATATGACTCACTCATTTGTTTTTAAAATTAGATAGTTAAATCTCTTATTGTTCAAACATAAATAAATTCTGGTCAAATATGTATTTGAATGATTGAATTAGGGTTTTAAATATTTTGTTAAAAGAATGAAAGAAAACTCCTTGGTGTATTTTTCCACACCTTCGTAGAGGTAGTACTCTAGTACAGTAGGTAAAATTAAGAATGATGAATATATCAAGTTAAGAAGTGAGTGAATGTGATCTTTTATCTTTCATTGTTAATCTATTCTAGAAATGTTTAATAGAAAATTTCCTCAACTCTACAAGTTTATGTTAACTAATACATATGTTTAATTATAACCACAAAAGTACCTTAAAATAATGTTTTACTAAAAACCATTGTATAGTTTGTGCAACTGTGTTCTTTTAACACAGTAAAAGTAACTATCTCTAAGGCTTAACCTAATATATATATACATATAACTATTAACTAATACAGAACAAGAAAATAATGAAAATGGAGCAACACAAGACTATATAAACACTATAATGAAATTGTAGTAATAATTTAGGTATTACAAATTTTAATTATGTTAATTGCAGTAATACTGTAAAAATATCAAATATTAAATAATAAACAATGCAGAATCTAAATTAAAATGAAAATACTAAAATTTACTTTGGGCTAAAACCCTAAATAAGAAATCTTGTCTAACCAAGTTTTTCTTTTCCTTTCTTCCTTCAAGGATAAAGTATTTCTCAATTTATTCCAAACCCTTACTCTTCCAAATATTTCAATATATAAATATTATATCCCATTTATAATTTCCTAAATTAAATTGAAGTTATACACAAACAAGGTAAAATATGTTTAATATATATAAAATAAACAAAATAAAAGAAATTAAATTAAATTACTCTAAATATTTTTATAAAGTTTTTCACAGGTCACAATATTGAACCTCTTGAGCAAGAAGAATTTATTTTTCTTCTATTTTTTCAAACATTTTTTTATGGTAAAAACCCTACAATTTTATTATAACAAAATACAAATTAAATCAAATTCATGGTGTTCTTAATAAACATCTTTAACACACGGGTACGGGTAAAAACAGGAAAATGACCGTCGATTTTTTAGTATCCATTTTCCCTTATCTCCGAACAGTAGAGTATAAAAACTAAAGTCCAAGTTCTTATAATTTCTTCTTTTCCTTCCACAAAAATTTCAAAACCGAAATCCTTAATACTATCGAAACTATAAAATCTATTAAAAAAAAACAAGTTTTAAACCCAAAATTTTCTCCATTAACAGTCTTTAAACAACCGAAATTGTTGAGGCATGTGGATTATAAATTTTTATCCAACACATACAAGTCTGCAAAACCCTAGCATACATAATCACAACCTATCATAATGGAGCTGCGACCATACGACTCTTTACAAATAATTCTTTAAACCACACAAGTCACAGCCACAATCGCTATTAGAACCCTACTCATCGTCGAAGGAGAAACCCCAGGTGGTAAGGCCGAGGCTTACCAAGTCTTTTGCGTAGTGAACTTTCAGCTCAAAAACTCATAGGTTTTCCAAGCAACCTCTCTCATTCATCTTTGGAAGGATGAGTCTCATCCGTAGCCATGCCTGGAGAAACCAAACCTTTTTCTTTAAATTTCTTTTAAAACCTTCTCACTATAAAAAGAAGTAGAAATTACAGAAATGAAAGAAGTTACCTTCCATTAAATTTTTCCTTTATGGTCACAGCCGCAGTATGGATTCCTTTGAACCCACTCAAACACTGGCAAAGGAACCGTAGCATCGAGCCACCATTTGAGAGAACTCTCATTCTACAACCACAGCACGAAGTAATAAAGCAGTACTGAAATTGCCACAAACAGAAGCCAAGCTTTTTTTATTGATAAATCGAACCGGGTAGACCATTGACGAGAGTTGTCTCGGTAGCCACTCTATGGAGGAAAACGAGTATTAACTCAACTGTAAAAAGGTTTTTGCACTCTCAAACTTCAACTATGGCCACGCAGGCCCATGTGGCCGCAAGCCTGTCGGCTCTGCCCTCAAGCAACGAAAACGATGGAGAATAAGCGAGATTTTAGGTTTTGGACGAATGTATAACTAGGGTTTACACTTTTAAAAACCTTAGCCAACAAGCTCATCACACATGGATTCCACTTCCTCGACTTTTGTTTTGGGGTTGATCTATAGTTTCCAAATGGTATAGTTAAGCCCACATTTTTGTGTAAAAACAATCGTCAATACCTTGACATAGTTTAAATTTCGATATTATGACCCTTAATTAGTTATGCCATAACAATACATATGGGATTATGGTACAATGGTACCCAAAGATAGGGTTAATATAATATTTAGAAATAAAATATGTATAGTGTAGGTTTAAGCATTGTATAAATTGCTTGTATTTTTAAATCATTTATGCCTTTAAAATGAAACTAGGCAAATCTAGTATGTCATCAAGCCTAGATTTAGGACAATAGTCTTTTCCCCAATGACTGCTTAAATATAACAAACTCAATTATAGAAAGGAACAGGTTTTGCAATACCTGCATTACTCAAATCTTTAATTTATATAAAGTACTCTAGCATTTTCTTTTACTTTTGCAATCGAAATAACTAATCTCGATCGAAACTGGAAACAAAATTATTTACCTGTAAGAAGACCTGTAACAAGAACCATCATTACACTATGATTAGCTTCAATGAACTAAGTAAGCCTCGGCATGACCAAAATTTCCTTCGTTTAAGCAAGAGACAAACTTTAGAACCTTGTACTCCCTAGAAAATAAACAGTTGTTTTCAGTTCTTACTACTTCAGATCTTTTACATTCTAAATCGATCTTTCATTACTTAATTTTGAAGGCACATAGTAAAGAATATAATTATATAAATTAATAAAGGAATTTGTTTTAGTTTCTAGATTAGATCTTTTAGAATGTTAACTGTTAGCAGTTAAGTTACTCTCTTAAGCAAAGATTTTAAACATTAATTGTCGCAAGAAAAAATTTAAATTTTTATGAAATTTTGGTGGTTTTACATATGGTATCAGAGCACACGTTCAGACACTAGGCCTGAATGTGGCTTAACTCACATAAACAAACTGTAAATAAAATTTAGATGTACTGATTTATTATTTTTTTCAAATGTTGTTATACCAAAAAAAATTCTGAACTAGAATTGCAGGTATGGAAGGACTTGAAGAGTATGCAGATGAAGGGTCCAAATTAAACGAACAAAGTAATTCTAGAAAAGAACCTGTCAAGGAAGAAACAACTAACAATTCCTCTAGAACTATTACAAACTATTAAAGAATTAAAAACTGAAATGGAAACAGTTAAAAAAGAGAACGAAAGAATTCTAAGAGCTCAAGAGGAGCTGAAGTAGATACTGATGGAAAAATTCCAGAGTGAAGGGAAGGAAAAATTGACAGGATCTAAAAATACATCCTACCAACATAAAAGCAAAAAGTACAAACATTCTAAAAATGAAAGTAGTTTGTCCTATGAAATTTTTGGTGACTCACACATGAAGAATCACCAGTACTCTAGTGATAGCAGTGAGGATAATTACCATTCTATAAAAAGGAAATATAAGCCTTATGAGGAAATATCTAGAGAATTTAAGAAAATAAAACCACCAACTTTCAATGGTGAAACAAAGAAAGGGGAGGAAGATGAAGCATGGCTGTCCTAGATGAAGAACTATTTCCAAATCTATAATTACTCCAATTAGTTAAAAGCTAGAATGGCCATTTACAACTTAACTGGAAAGGCAGATATCTGGTGGCATGATTTAAAACGAGTAAAGGGTATTAAGGAAAATAATATTAACTGGAGTACCTTTAAAAAATACTTTAAAAAAGTTTATTTCGGAGCAGTATTATGAAGAGCGAGCTAAAGAGTTCTACGAACTGAAGTTGGGAACTATGAACATGAAGGAATTAAACAGTAAATTTTTAAGTTTACTACATTGCGTGCCTTACATTATGGATGAGAATCCCAAGGTGCAGCGTTTTCTGAACTGTTTACCTTTTCACATTAAATATAGAATTGAATACAATAATCCTAAAACCCTTGAAGAGGCTATGCAAAAGGCAAATTTTTGCTAATGAGCAGAACCGAAAAAGGGAAAACATGCCAGACCGGAAGGCCAAGAGGTCTAATAATTTTGAACATAAGAAGAAGGGTTTCACACCTAACCGCAATTTTGGAAATAATAATGCACGTAATTTTCCTAATAAGAATTTTCAAGGAAATAAAGGTAAATCACAGCCAAAACCTAATGGCCCTAGAAATAAAGAACCTCCTAATAATCACAGCAACTACATTAAGAATAATGAACGTAAGGAACCAATCAAGTGTTGGGATTGTAATGGACCTCACTATGCATCAGTCTTCCCTAATAGAAAGAAGATCATCAGCAATATTCATACAGTGCAGGAGGAAATGACGGTTGGAGACTTAGCAAGAGGAATGCATAGGATTAATGCGGTGCTGGAAAACAGGCAGACTGATTATCAAACTTCCATGGTGGAAGTAGAAGGTAAGTTGAATCAAACACCCATTTCTATCTTAATTGACCCAGGAGCTAGCCTGAGTTATGTTTCTCCTAGTTTAGTAGAAAAATGCAAATTACCAGTAGAAAAGTTTATAAAGTCATGGCTGGTTCAACTAGCTACAGGAGCAAAAAGAAAAGTGATTAATTTTGTAAAAGACTGTATTTTATTTATGAATCAGTTTGAAACTTCTGTGAAGCTAAATGTACTTCCATTAGGCTCTTATGACGTGTTAATTGGTATGGACTGGTTAGAACAACATATAGTAGTTTTGAACTGTTTCGATAAAACTTTTACATGCGTAAATAATGAAGGAAAAACAGTAAGCGTAATAGGAATTCCTAGGAAAACAGCAATCAGACACATTCTACCTTGCAGTTAAAGAGAGTTGTTCAGAAAGGATGTAATGAAGATAAACTAAAACTGGAAGATATTCCAATCCTGAGGCGGTATTTGGATGTCTTTCCAAAAGAAATTCTGGGACTGCCACCGAAAATGGAACTAGATTTCACTATTGAGTTGCTACCTGGTGCAGTACCCAACTCAAAAGCTCCTTATCGGATGAATATCTTGGAACTTAACGAATTAAAATCACAATTAAAGGAACTTATTGATAAAACGTATATAAGGCCAAGCGTGTCTCATTGGGGAGCACCTATCATTTTCCTTAAAAAGAAGGATGGTACTTGTTGAGGCCTGGACAATCGCAGGTAACAATAGTAAGGATTCTCCCCAATAAACATTCCCAATCAGCTCGTTATTGTTTGGTATGGGGAATCCGTCTGGTTTACGGTCCGGCTACCGTAGGTCAAGTAACGGTTAAAACTTATTTTACCGGTTGTGGCCTAGTCCACCGTTTAGGTGTATATTTTAGTTTTATGTTTAGGTATTATATGCAAGTGCCTAGATAAATGCAATTGATAGAGAAAACGAGGAGTGTCACAATTTTATGCACAGGTTGTTACCTCTCATCTTACCTCTCTCGCTTCTAAATCATAAACAAAGAAAAAACTAACTAAAACTCTCTAACCTATCCCTAGGGAGCAATACTGTAATTAATGATGAGTAATGCATTGTATAACATGCATAAAGAACACTACAGATAGTTGTTAATATTTCTAAATACATGTATATCAATAGACAGATAAACAAAGACATAGCTCATTGTTAATTAAAACATTCATTACTCAAGTATGATTGTAGAAATTTCGCAAAAATAAACAAGAGCACATTCATAACAAGAAAGAATTCATAAGTTAGAATGGTGTCACAATTCATGGAAACAAGTTGAAATAGAAAAATTTCACATCCAACTAGTCCACATCAAGCATTTGAAACCCCATAGTGTTTTCTCCAACCCAAAAAAAAATATAACTCTTTATTATAAGATGAAATAGTTCTTCTTACAATAATCTTACACAAAGATAGTCTGAAAAAAGGTCCTTTGATACATCAAGCTTTCCTATATTTATACAAAAATTTGAAACTATTGGGTTGCCCTCGTTGTCTTTTAGGCTTCCCCAACCTTTCCCATACAAAATTTTGTCTTTTAGCTTGTGAAAAAAAAGATAAATACAATATATTACATTCTTTATCAAAGTGATAGACAGTCCAACTAAGAGGGTCCAGCCTGCTCATTTATGAATTTTCTACATACATTTTCCTCTACTGCTATATTCTCAAAACCAGAAGGTTCGAGAAATATGATAGTAATTTCGTGCTAAGCATCCTTTGGCCTTTACACTGTAACGAACATAAAATAAGATAATAATTAAATAATTAATAATTAGGTTAACTAAGTTAGGTTATGAAATGAGGTGTCTCCTTAATATTAAATGCCCGAGCCATACTTAAGGCAGGGCCACCATTTGTAACTTTATCATCTCTTATCTTATCATTAATATATATTTGCCTTATGGCTTATCTCATCTACCAAGTCTTTTGGTGAACTCATTGTGTGAGCGAATAATTATTTGGCTCATTTGGTATCAGAGCCCTCTGATTCTCGGATTCGTGTTGACTCTAGACCTTCCACTCCCATACTCTCTTCCACGTTCCAATCTCTCCAACGCTCCGCCTCACCACTCTGCACACTCCCACAACCCACGTGACCTCCACATCCCTTCCAACTTTCCTCCTTACCACCTGCACGCTTCCCACCTGCTTCCCACACCACCACCCACACCTCCTCTCTCTCCCTTCCCTCATGCAGCACTTCTATCGTTCTCCCACGCTGTGCCACACAACTTCTACTCGCCATCTTCTTGCCGCATCCACTCCTCCATCTGACGTTTCCATCGTCCCCCCCCCCCTCCTCCCCTACACCTCACGCACCCCACTCCCTTGTGCGTGCTCTCCTCTACCATTGAAAAACCCTATAGCCACACCTGCGATCTCCATCACCTATAGCCACGGTGATCCCCCTCCACAGCCAATGCTCACTTGTTGTGCGTCCCACAAAACCACCACTTCACCGCTCCACTCTCGCCTGCCGAGCTCTGCATAGCTCCATCGCGAAGCTCCTCCAGCGGCTGTGCCCTCTCCACACCCCCGTACACCCTAATCCCCGATCTGCACTACTCCCCCTCCTCCTCACCACCACCAACTCCACCTCTCCACCCTCCGCCGTACACTGCTGCCAGCTCCTCCCTCTCACGCTGCCTCCACACCCCTCATCATTCCACGCCCAACCACCTGTGCGCTACTCCCAAACCGGCCTCCACGTCCACCCTCTGCTCTCTCAACCGTCCTCTCCAAGATTTGACGATTCTCTTTTTTCTTTGTCGTAAAAAATAGTGTTAAAATTCGGCACCTCCTCCCCTTTAGTGGGCATGAAAGGAATTAACTCAATTCCAAAAATTGATACTGAACCCTCTCCTACTGTACTACTAGAAGGAGCAACAGGCTCTAATGGGTCAATATCAAACTGAGCCTGTCCTTGATCAGTAGGGTCTTGTCCTTCTAATGTCTCTGTCCTCGATCCTTTCATAGTCTTTTCTATTCATTGTTTTTTCCTTTTGGACACCTTCTAATATGAACCCTTCACTTTCTGCCTGCTTTTTCTGTTTTTCATCTTCTTCTTTTCTTTTCTTTTCTTCTTCAATCTTCTTTGTTTCTTCTTCAGCTACTCGTTTCTTTTATTTTTCTTCGGTTCTCAACCAGTTCTCTACCTCCTGTACTAGTCTGTTAGATTCTTCCTGCCTCTTTTTTGCTTCTTCTTCTTCTTTCCTTTTCCGCTTCTCAGCAGCTTTACCTTTACCACCAACAGTAGCTATCTTCTTCTTGAATCTTTTCCATAAATCTGTCATGTTCTCAGCATTTCGGAAGATCTCTTCATCCTTATCCCAAAAATTGGTATATTCGAAATGTACTCCAGCTTCAATGAAATACTCAGCAACTTTGCCCACAGAGTCATTCCTATGGAAATTCATTTCACCAAAGTGAAAATACTCTAATTCTTTGACAAACTCCGTTGCATTCTTTACCCTGGAAAATTTGTAACTTCCTACAAAAAATGGTACTGCAAGATAGACTGCTTTCTTTTGCTCAAACGAGAAATTCCCTACTCCATCAATATACAACTGTCTCACAGCCTCTTTGTGGACTACATAGTTTGTGGCATACTTCGATAGAAGAGAAGGGGCTCTCTAACCACCATACATTCTTAAATATAGGCCTGTCAAATAATAGATTTCGTGTTCTTACACAAATTTTAAAGATTCTTCTGACATACAGTTGCATTCGGACAAGAAGATTAATGTGTACAAGGGCATGATGAATTTCTCACAAATCTCCTTGTAGTAGCTATAATATTTGTGGGCCCAAAATAGTTTATAAGCTGTGTACACTGGAGCTCATTCCTTATCCCAATGGCTCTTTAAGGCTGGGAATGGTTGAGTGCACAAAATGTAATCAATCAAAATATAACTCATGTAAAACTCTAACTTCTTTTGGGACACTCCTCCCAATGATGCGCTTATACAAGAAGACAGACTGTTGGGTACTATACTTTCCTAGTTAAAAATTGTACCTTGTGTAGCAACAAAATAGATAACTGGTATCCAACCCATTTTAAAAAAAATTCCATTTTCTCTTCCAAAAATATTGTTCAGCATCAAAACAATGAACCTATATGGAGCACAAAGAGTTGATGTTTCATACTCTCCAGAAGGCCTTGTACAGAAGTTATTTCCTGGTATCATCATCTTCTTGATTGTTTCCACCATGTCTAAATTCATCTCCTTTAACCAACTTTCAATCAGATAAGTTTGTGTTGTTGTTAAATTATACGCCATAGATACATAAGCTGGGCTATATGGAGCATAACCCTCCTTCGTGGTATTGGCCAATATCATCTGTGTTACATCTTCCCTAGGCAGAATCCAACTTATCTCTTCCAAACATGGGAAAAGCTCAGGTCTAGTAGCCACTTTCATAAGGGATGACCTCTCAATATTTGCATATATGTGCATATCTTCAAAACCAGCATCTAGAACAGTCTAACTTGAATCATCCTATATACTTCTCCCCATTTATATTATGGCTCAACTCCAGTAATAGATTTAGTATCTTCATAGATGACTTCCACTCTGGTTATCACCTCCACTTCAGGTTCCTCTTCGGCTGCTTGGGCTTTTTTCTTCTATTTTCGCGGCATATTGTTGTGTTGATAATTTACCTGTAACCATCATACAACATGATCTCAGTCTATTTATCTCTAGCAAGTAGTGTAATGAGAAAACAATAAAGCAACCAAATATTACCATTTCATCGATATGAATATTGAAAATTATTATCAATACCCACAGTTCCTCTGAATGAGATACTCTAAACAAAAATAACCTGCTAAAATCTACTAGCTCAAAACCCTAATCTCTTCCAGCTTCCTAAAAATCTATATGTGCATCTCGACTGAGGAAAAATCTCACACCACCATCTGTTTCAACACAAAAAACCCTAAACCCCTATCAATTTCGTGGCCCTCCTACGTCCCATGGAAAACTATTGTCAAAGGAGACATGGTCGTGCGGATTAGGCTTTAAAATGAGGCCATAATGAACAAGGAGGTGCAGACAGTGAAGCGCTCGTTGCATCGTGCCTTGACCTTCCAATGAATGAAACTGTCATAGGCATACTCATGGTTGCACAGCAGCAGAGATAGAAAAAAATAACCGGCCAACAAGAAACGCTCATAGCAAAAAAAACGGGCTGAACCCTTAGTAAAGGAGAAAATCACCGCAAGGTAACCACAAAAAAGCATAAAAAATTACCCTACTACGGAAAACCTAACCCTATCCACCCTGGTGGTTTAAAACAACAATAAGAAACCAAACGTAACACAAATTCATGGACATATCCTACCTAGAAACGAAGTAGCGGGCGACCTGGACAGGAGATGACTTTTGCGGGTGCAGAGGAGAACGTATAGAAGCTTGACAGCTGCGTGCAGTCACAGGATAGCTACCACCATGAAAATGACAAGTCGCGGGCTCAAAACGGATTTATAAACCTCGACTAGGGGTGAAAAAACTAACACTAGTGGGAAAAAATATTAACCAAATGCCGGACATATAGTCCTGAAGACATCCGCAATGTCGGATGGGAATGGCTCTACCTACCCGGTAATTGCATGGGAAAGACATATCAAAAATCAGTAGGACTAACCTCTTTGGTATCGATGAGAACATCAAGAAGCTCCGGATCAAATCAACACTAACCTTCCGCAACATCAGATGACAGACAAACTAAATCTTTGATTCATTCTGAAAACACAACCTACAGCGAGATTGCCCACTTAACCGGACATCGAAAAAAGATAGTCAAAGGAGCATCCAATCCATCGGATCTTCTTTATACTAAAACGTCGAAACCTCCAAAAACTATCTCAGAGAACATAGACAAACTCACCCCCAATACAGCAGCTTAGACCTCAAAAGGATTCCGATAAACACATCGGAAAGATAGTGGACTATGCCTCCGCTATTTGGGAAGGCTAGTCAACTAAGAATCCAATATGGAGATGCAAAAAGACTAAGT